>JAIUJO010000511.1:67500-75000 GCA_023846275.1 Vanilla planifolia | reverse complement strand
AAGAAGTAGTAGAAAAAGTAGAAGAAGAAGAAGAACAAGGACAAGAAGGAGAAGGAGAAGAAGTAGGAGTAGAAGAAGGAGAAGATGAAGAAAAAGGAGGAGAAGAAGAAAAAGAAGAGGAAGAAGAAGAATAGGAAGGAAAGCAAGTGGAAGAAAAAGAAGAAGAAGAAAACGAAGAAGTAGAAGAAGACGAAGAAGAAAAAGAAGAAGAAGAAGAAGATTATGAGGAAGAAGAGGTAGAAGAAGAAGAAGAAGAAAAAGAAGAAGTAGAAGTAAAAGAAGAAGAAGAAGAGGAAGTAGAAGAAGAAGAAAAGAAGATGAAGGAGAAGAAGGAGAAGAAGTAGAAGAAGAAAAAGACAAAGTGAAACTAAAACAATAATAAAAAGAAGAAGTTGAAGAAGCAGGAGAAGATGAAGATGAAGAAGAAGATGAAGAAAAAGTTGAGAGGAAGAAAATATGAAAAAGAAGAAGATAGAGAAAGAAGAAGAGGAGAAAGAAGAAGAAGAAGGAGAAGAGGAAGAAGAAGAAAAACAAGAAGAAGAAGAAGAAAAAAATGTAGATGAAGGTGTAGAAAAAGAAGAAGAAAGAAGAAGAAGAAGAAGAAGTTGATCATGTAAGAGAAGAAGAAGAAGAAGAAGAGGAAGAAAAAATGAAGAAGGAGGAGAAAAAGGAGTGCAAGAAGAAGAAGAAATGAAGAAGACGAACAAGAAGACGAAGAAGATGGCTATGAAGAAGAAGAAAAGAAGGAAAAGAAGTAGAACAAGAAGTAGTAGTAGTAGGAGTAGTTTTAGTAGTAAGTAGTAGTAATAGTTGAATGAAGAAAAAGAAGAAGTGTAGTATTGGAAGAAGAAGAACAAAAAGACAATGAAGAAGAAGAGGAAGATGAAGAAGGAGAAGAAAAATAAGAAGAAGAAGAAGAAGGAGAAAAAGTAGAAGAAGAAAAAGTAAAAGAAGAAGAAGAAAAAGCAGAAGAAAAGGAAAAAGAAGAAAAAGAAGAGGAAGATGAAGATGGACAATAATAATAATAATAATAATAATAATAATAATAATAATAATAATAATAATAAAAAGAAGAAGAAAAAGATGTAGAAGAAGAAGGAGATGGAGAAGAAGAAGAAGAAGAAGAAGAAGATGAAGAAGGGGAAGAAGAAAGGAAGAAGAAGAATAAAAAGAAGAAGAAGAAGAAGAAGAAGATGAGGAAGTAGAAGAAGAACAAAAACAAGAAGAAGAAGAGGTAGATGAAGAATAGGAAGAAGAAGAAGAAGAAGATTTGGAAGAAGAAGAAGAATAAAAAGAAGAAGAAGAAGAATAAGAAGAGGAAGAAGAAGAAGAAGATGAAATAGAAGAAGAAGAAGAAGGAGAAGAGGATGAGGAAGAATAAAAAGAAGAGGAAGAGGAGGATGCGGGGGAAAAGGGCGAAGACAAAGAAGAACATGAGGTGGAAGAAGAAAACGAGGAAGTAGAAGGAGAAGAAGAAGAGGATGAAGAAGAAGAAGAAGAGGAAGAAGAAAAAAAGAAGAGGAAGATCAAAAAGTGGAAGAAGAAGGAGAAGAAGAGGAAGAAGAGGAAGGAGAAGACAAATTATGGATTAGGGAGGGTGGGCTCAGGGATTTTGTTTAGGTTTTAGGGATTGGAGATTAAAGATTAAGAAGTAGGGATTAAGGATTAAAAATTAAGCATTATGGATTAGTGATTATTTATTAAAGATTAGGGATTTGGAATTTGGGACTATTAATTAAAGATTAGTGTATACGACAAGGGCTTCGGGATTAGGGATTACGAATTAAGGGATTAGGGATTAATGACTAATGATTATGGATTAGGGATAAGTGATGAAGAACTAAGGATTAGGGATTAGGGATAAAAGAATAGGGATTGGGTTTTGGGATTATGAATTCGAGATTAATGATTTGCAATTCAGAATAAGGGATTAAATATTAGAAATTATGGATAAGAGATTAAATGATTCAGTCATAAAGATTAGAGATTAAGGATTAGGGAATAGGGATTAAGGATTGAAGGTTAAAGAAGAAGAAGAAGAAGATGAAGTAGAAGAAGAAGTTGAAGAACAAGAAGTAGTAAAAGAATTAGAAGAAGAAGACAGATAAGAGGATGAAGAAAAAGAGAAGGAAGATGAAGAAGAAGAAGAGGAAGTGGTAGAAGAAGAAGAAGAAAAAGAGAAGAGAGAAGAAGAAGAAGAAGAAGAAGAAGATGATGATGATTAAGAAGAAGGATGTGATGTTGAAGAAGAAGAAGATGAAGAAGAAGGAGGAGAAGAAGAGAGAAGAAGAAGGAGAAGGTGATGAAGAAGAAGAAGGGGAGGAAGAAGAACATGAAGAAGAAGAAGAAGAAGAAGATGATGATGATGATGATGATGAAGAGAAAAAAGAAGAAGAAGAAGAAGAGAAAGAAGAAGAAGAAGAAGATGAAGAAGAAAAGGAGAAGACAATAACAAGAAGAAGAAGAAGTAGAAGAAGAAGAAGAAGAAGAGGATGAGGAAGAGGAAGAAGAAGAGGAAGAAGAAGAAGAAAAAGAACAAGAAAAAGAAGAGGAAGAAGAAGAAGAGGAAGAAGAGGAAGATGAAGAATTGGAAGAAGAAGAAGAAGAAGAAGAACCAGAAGAAGAAGAGAAAGATGAGGAAGAAGAAGAATAAGAATAAGAAGGAGAATAAGAAGAGGAAGAAGAAGAAGAAGAAGAAGAAGAAGAAGAAGAGGAAGAGAAAGAAGAAAAAGAAGTAGAAGAGGAGGGTGAGCGGAAGAGGGCAAACAAGAAGATGAGGTGGAAGAAGAAAAAGAGGAAGTTGAGGGAGAAGAAGAAGAGGAAGAAGAAAAAGAAGAAGAGGAAGATCAAAAAGTGGAAGAAGAGAGAGAAGAAGATTAAAGATGAAGAGGATGAAGAAGAAGAAGAAGAGGAAGGAGAAGACAAATTATGGATTAGGGAGGGTGAGCTTACAGATTAGGAATAGGTGTTAAGGATTGGTGATTAAGGATTAAGAAGTAGGGATTAGGGATTAAAAATTAAGCATTATAGATAAGTGATTATTTATTAAAGATTAAGGATTTTGAATTCTAGATTATTAATTAAAGATTAGTGTATACGACAAGGGCTTAGGGATTAGGGATTATGGATTAGGAATTAAGGGATTAAAGATTAATGATTAATGATTATGGATAAGGGATTAAGTGATTAAGAACTAAGGATTAGGGATTAGGGATAAAAGATTAGTGATTAGGGTTTTGGGATTATGAATTTGGGAGTAATGATTTGCAATTCAGATTAAGGGATTAAATATTAGAAATTATGGATAAGAGATTAAAGGATTTAGTCATAAAGATTAAAGAATAAGGATTAGGGAATAGGGATTAGGGATTAACGGTTAAGGAAGAAGAAGAAGAAGATGAAGTGGAAGAAGATATTGAAGAACAAGAAGAAGTAGTAAAAGAAGAAATAGAAGAAAAAGAAGAAGTAGAAGAAGAAGATGGATAAGAGGATGAAGAAGAAGAGAGGAAGACGAAGAAGAAGAAGAAGTGGAAGAACAAGAAGAAGGAAAAGAAGAAGAAGAGATAGAGAAGAGGTCAAAGAAGAAGAAGAAGAAGAAGAAGAAGAAGAATGTGATGTTGAAGAAGATGAAGAAGAAGATGATGATGATGAAGAAAAAGGAGAAGAAGAAGAAGAAGAAGAAAAAGAAGAAGACAAGAAGAAGAAGAAGCAGAAGAAGTAGAAGAAGAAGAAGAGAAAGAAGAAGAAGAATATGATGTAGTAGAAGAAGAAGAAGAAGAAGAAGAAGAAGAAAAAGATGAAGTAGAAGCAGAATAAGATGAACGAGGAAGGAGAAGATGACGAAGAAGAAGAAGAGGAAGAAGAAGAAGTAGATGAAGAAGAAGAAGAAGAAGAAGGGAAGGAGGAGGAGGAGGAGGAGAAGAAGAAGAGAAGAAGAAGAAGGAGAGAAGAGAAGAAGAAGTGAAGTAGTAGTAGAAGAAGAAGAAGAAGAGGAAGAAGAAGAAGAAGAGGAGGAAGAAAAAGAAGAAGAAGAAGATGCAAAGAAAAAGAATAAGAAGAAGAAGAAGAAGAAGAATATGGAGAAGAAGAAGAAGGAGAATAAGAAGAGGAAGAAGTAGAAGAAGTAGAAGAGGAGGAAGAAGAATAAGAAGATGAAGAAGAAGAGGAAATAGAAGAAGAAGAAGCAAGAAGAACAGGAAGAAGAAGTAGTAGTAGAAGAAGAAGTAGAAGAATAAGAAGAAAAGAAGAAGAAAAAGCAAAAGGTGAAGAGAAAGAAGAAGAAGTAGTAGTAGTAGAAGAAGAAGAAGAAGAAGAAGAAGAAGAAGAAGAAGGACAAGAAGAAGTAGTAGAAGAAGAAGCAAAAGAACAAGTGGAAGAAGAAGTAGAGGAAGAAGTTGAATAAGAAGTAGAAGTAGTAGTAGAAAAGTAGAAGAACAAGAAGAAGAAGAAGGAGAAGAATTTGAAGAAGAAGTAGAAGAAGAAGAAGAAGATGAAGAAGAAATAGAAGTAGTTGTAGTAGATGAAGAAGGAGGAGAAGAAGAAGAAGAAGAAGAATAAGAAGTAGAAGAAGAAGAAGAAGAAGTAGAAGAAGAAGGAAAAGAAGAGGATGAAGAAGAAGCTGCCAAAAAAGGAGGAGACGACGGAGAAGAAGAAGAAGAAGAAGAAGGGGAAGATGAAGTGGAAAAAGAATTAGAAGAAGAAGAAGAGAGGGAGGAAAAAGAAGAAGAATAGGAAGAAGTAAAAGAAAGGAAGAAGAAGTAGTAGTAGAAGAAGAAGAAGAAGTGGAAGAAGAAGAAGTAGAAGCAGGAAGAGAAAGAGGAAGAAGAGGAAGAAGAAGAAAAGGAAGAAGACGAACAAGAGGTGCAATAAGAAGAAGTAGAAAAAGAAAAAGACTAAGATGGAAAAGAGGAAAAAGAAGAGGAAGAAGGACAAGAAGAAGTAGTAGAAGACAAATAACAATGACAAGACGAAAAAGAAGAAAAACAAGGGGAAGAAAAAGAAAAAGAAGAAGAGGAAGAAGAATAAGAAGGGGAAGTAGAAGAAAAGCAAGAAGAAGAAGAACAGGTAAGAGAAGAAGAAGAAAAGGAAGAAGAAGAGGAAGAAGAAGAAGAAGAAGAAGAAGAAAGAGAAGATGTAGAAGAAGAAGTAGTAGTAGTAACCGAAGACGAAGAAGTAGAAGTAGAAGTAGAAGAAGAAGAAGACGGGGGAGAAGATGAAGAAGAAGAAAAGGAAGACAAAGAAGAAGAAGAAGAAAAAAAAAAGGAGAAGAAGAAGAAGAAGAAGAAGATGTAGATGAAGCAGAAGTAGTAGATGAAGAAGAAAAAGAAGAAGAAGAAGAGAAGAGGAAGAAGGAGAAGAAGAAGAACAAGAAGTAGAAGAAGAAGAAGAAGAAGAAGAAGAAGAAGAAGAAGATGAAGAAGAAGAAGAAGAAGATGATGATGAAGAAGAAGGCGATGACGATGAAGAAGAGGAAGAAGAAGAAGAAAAAGGCAAAGAAGAAGAAGAAGAAGAAGAAGAAGAAGAAGAGGAATAGTACAAGAAAAAGAAGAAGAAGCTCAAGAAGAGGAAAAATAGGAAGAAAAAAAAGAAGGGGCAGGTGGAAGAAGAAGAACAAGAAGAAGAAGTAGAAGTAGAAGTAGAAGTAGAAGTTGATATAGAATTAGAAGTTGAAGTAGAAGAAGAAGAAGAAGATGAAGAAGTGGAAGAAGAAGAAGAATAATAATAAGAAGAGAAAGATGAAGAAGAAGAAGAAGAAGAATAAGAAGTCAAAAAGAAAGAAGAAGAAGAATAAGGAGATGAAGAAAAAGAAAGAAAAAGAAGGAGAAACGAAAGAAGAAGATTGAGAAGAAGAAGAAGAAGAAGAAGAAAAAGAAGAAGAAAAAGAAGTTGAAGATGGTGGAGAAGAATAATTAAAAGAAGAAGAAGAAGGAGAAGAAGAATAAGAAAAACAAGAAGATGAAGAAGAAAAGTAAGAAGCAGTAATAACAGTAGTAGAAGAAGTAGTAGTAGTAGAAGAAGAAGCAGAACAAGAAGAAGAAGATGAAACAAAAGAAGGAGAAGCAGAAGAAGAAGAAGAAGAAGAAGAACAAGAAGAAGAAAAAGATGACGATAAAGAAGAAGATGATGGTGAAGAAGAAGAGGAAGAAGAACAAGTTGAAGAAGAAGAAGGCTAGGAGGAGGAGGAGGAGAAAGTAGAAGAAGAATAAGAAGAAGAAGTAGAAGTAGTTGTAATTGAAGTAGAAGAATAAGAAGAAGAAGAGGAGGAAGAAGAAGAAGAAGTGGACGAGGAAGAAGATAAAGAAGAAGATGAAAAGAAGGAAACAAAGTAGAAAAAGATGAAGGTGGAGAAGAAGAAGATGTCGGTGAATAAGAAGAAGAAGAATAAGAAGAGGATGAAGTAGAAGAAGTAGAAGAGGAGAAAGAAGTAGAAGAAGATGTGGAAGAAGAGGAAGAAGAAAAAGAAGAAAAGGAAAAAGAAGAAGAAGAAGCAGTAGTAGATGAAGAAGAAGAAGAACAAGAAGAAGAATAAGAAGTAGAAGAGGAAGAGGATGAAGAAGAAGAAGAAGAATAAAAATAATAATATTAAGAAGAAGAAGGGGAAGAAGAAGAAGGACAAGAAGAAGTAGTTGAAGAAGAAGAAGAGCAAGTGGAAGAAGATGTAGGAGAATAAGAAGAATAAGAAGTATAAGAGGAAGTAGTAAAAGAAAAAGTAGAAGAAGAAGAGGAAGAAAAAGAAGTAGAAGAATTTCATGTAGAAGAAGTAGAAGAAAAAGAAGAAGTAGAAGAATAAGAAGATGATGAAGAAGAAAAAATAGAAGAGGAAGAAGAAGAAGAAAGACAAGAAGATGAAAAAGATTAAGAAGAAGTAGTAGAATAAAAAGGAGAAGACGAAGAAGAAGGAAAAGAAGAAGAAGAAGTAGAAGAATCCAAAAAAGTTGGGGACAAAGTGGAAGAAGAAGAAGAAGAAGGGGAAGAAGAAGGGGAAAAGGAATTAAAGGAAGAAGAAGGAAGAAAAAGATGAAGAATAGGAGGAAGAAGATGTAGAAGCAATAAGAGGAAGAGGAAAAAGAGGATGAAGAAGAAGAGGAAGATGAGGAACAATAGGTGGAATAAAAAGAAGTAGAAAAAAAAGAGAAGTGGGAAAAGAAGAAAAAGAAGAGGAAGAAGAAGAAAGAGAAGAAGAGGAAGAAGAAGAATGGGAAGAAGAAAAGGAAGAAGAAGAAGAATAGGTAGAAGAAGAACAAGAAGAAGAAAGAAAAAAAGTAGTAGTAGAAGAAGAAGTAGTAGTAGTAGCAAAAGAAAAATTAGAATTAGAAATAGAAGAAGAAGATAACGGATGAGAAGATGACGAAGAAAAGGAAGACAAAGAAGAAGAAGAGGAGGAAGAAGACGAAGAAGAGGAAGAAGAAGAACAAGAAGAACAAGAAGGAGCAGAAGGTGAAGTAGAAGTAGAAGAAGGAGAAGATGTAGAAGAAGTAGAAGAAGAAGTAGAAGAAGAGG
>JAIUJO010000511.1:55000-65000 GCA_023846275.1 Vanilla planifolia | reverse complement strand
CAATGACATTGAAGAAGAGGAAGAAGAAGAAGTCAAAGAAGAAAAATAAGAAGAAGAAGAAGAAGAAGAAGAAGAAGAAGAAAAAGAAGAAGATGAAGAAGAAGAGGAATAGTGCAAGAAGAAGAAAAAGAAGTTCAAGAAGAGGAAAAACAGGAAGAAAAAGAAAAAGAAGGGCAGGTGGAAGAAGAAGAAGAAGAAGAAGAAATAGAAGCAGAAGTTGAACTAGAAGTAGAAGAAGATGAAGAAGCTGAAGAAGTGAAAGAAGAAGAAGAAGAAGAATAAGAAGTCAAAAAGAAAGAAGAAGAAGAAGAAGAATAAGAACATGGTGAAGATGACGAAAAAGAGAAGAAGGAGAAACAGAAGATGAAGATTAAGAAGAAGAAGAAGAAGAAGAAAATGAAGAAGAAGAAGAAGAAGAAAAAAAAGAAGTTGAAGATGGTGGAGAAGAATAATTAAATGAAGAAGAAAGAGAAGAATAATAAGAAAAACAACAAGAAGAAGAAAAGTAAGAAGTAGTAGTAGAAGAAGAAGATGATGAAGAAGAAGTAATAGTAGTAGAAGAAGAAGCAGAACAAGAAGAAGAAGATGAAGTAGAAGAAGGAGAAGCAAAAGAAGAAGAAGAGGAAGAAGAAGAAGAAGATGACGGTGAAGAAGGACAAGATGAAGAAGAAGAAGAAGACAAGGAGGAGGTGAAGGAGAAAGTAGAAGAAGAATAAGAAGAAGAAGAAGAAGTAGTTGTAATTGAAGTAGAAGAATGAGAAGAAGAAGAAGAAGAAGAAGAAGAAGAAGAAGTGGAGGAGGAAGAAGACAAAGATGAAGTTGAAAAGAAGGAAAAGAAGAAGAAAAAGATGAAGATGGAGAAGAAGAAGATGTCGGTAAAAAAGAAGAAGGAGAATAAGAAGAGGATGAAGTAGAAGAAGTAGAAGAAGTAGAAGAGGAGGAAGAAGTAGAAGAAGATGAGGAAGAAGAAGAAGAAGAAAAAGAAGAAGAAGAAAAAGAAGAAGAAGAAGAAGCAGTAGCAGAAGAACAAGGAGAAGAAGAACAAGAAGAAGAATAAGAAGTAGAAGAGGAAGAGGAAGAAGAAGAAGAAGAAGAATAAAAATAATAATATTAAGAAGAAGAAGGGGAAGAAGAAGAAGGACAAGAAGAAGAAGAGCAAGTGAAAGAAGAGGTAGGAGAATAAGAAGTATGAGAAGTATAAGAGGAAGTAGTAGAAGAAAAAGTAGAAGAAGAACAAGAAGAAGAAGGAGAAGAATTTCAAGTAGAAGAAGTAGAAGAATAAGAAGATGATGAAGAAGAAGAAGTAGAGAGGAGGAAGAAGAAGAAGGAGAAGAAGATGAAAAAGAATAAGAAGTAGAAGTAGAATAAGAAGAAGAGGACGAAGAAGAAGGCGAAGAAGAAGGAAAAGAAGAAGAAGAAGTAGAAGAATCCAAAAAAGTTGGGGACATAGTGGAAGAAAAAGAAGAAGAAGAAGGGGAAGAAGAAGGGGAAAAGGAAGAAAATGGAAGAAAAAGGAAGAAAAAGATGAAGAATAGGCGGAAGAATAAGTAGAAGCAATAAGAGGAAGAGGAAAAAGAGGATGAAGAAGAAGAGGAAGATGAGGAACAAGTGGTGGAATAAAAAGAAAAAAAAAGAAAGAGAAGACAAAAAAGAAGAAAAAGAAGTGGAAGAAGAAGAAAGAGAAGAAGAGGAAGAAGAAGAAGAAGGGGAAGAAGAAGAAAAGCAAGAAGAAGAAGAACAGGCAGGTGAAGAAGAAGAAGAAAGAGTAGTAGAAGAAGAAGTAGTAGTAGCAGAAATAAAAGTAGAATTAGAAATAGAAGAAGAAGACAACGGATGAGAAGATGACGAAGAAAAGGAAGACAAAGAAGAAGAAGAGGGGGAGGAAAAAGAGGAAGAAGAAGAAGAAGAAGTAGAAGAAGAAGAACGAGAAGAAGAAGAAGGTGAAGTAGAAGTAGAAGAAGGAGAAAAAGTAGAAGTAGGGGAAGAAGTAGAAGAAGAGGAAGAAGAAGAAGAGGAAGAAGAGGAGCAAGTGGAAGAAGAAGAAGTAGAAAAAGAAGAAGAAGAAGAAGGAACAATAGAAAAAGAAGAAGAAGAAGTAAACATAGAAGTAGGAGAAGAAGAAAAAGAAGAGGAAGAAGAAGAAGAAGAAGAAGAAGAAGAATAGAAAGAAGTAGAAGAGGAAGTAGAAGAAGAATAGGAAAAATAAGAAGAAAAAGAGGAAGATGTTTAAGAGGAAGAAGAAGGAGAAGAAGAGGAAGAAAAAGAAGTTGTACAAGAAGTTGAAGAATATCAAGAAGAAGAAGAAGAAAAAGAAGGGGAAGAAGAAGAAGATACACAAGAAGTAGAACAAGATGAAGAAGAAGATGAAGAAGAGGAAGAAGTAGAAGTAGAAGAAGATGATGAAGAAGAAGAAGCAGAGGAAGAAGAAGAAGAAGAAGAAGAAGTAGGAGAAGAAGAAGAAGAAGAAGAAGAAAGAAGAAGGAAGACATGTCGAAAAGAGACAAGAAGAAGAAGAAGATGTAGAAGAACTGGCAAAGATAGAAGAGGATGAATATGAATAAGAAGAAGAAGATTAAGAAGAAGAAGAGTAAGAAGAAGAAGTTGAAGTAGAAGAAGAAGAAGAGGAAAAATAGATAAGGAAATAGAAGAAGAAGAAGAAGAAGGAGAAGTAGAACTATTAGAAGTAGAAAGAGGAGAAGAAGAGGAAGAAAAGAAGAAGTATAAGAAGTATGGAAAAAGTAGAAGAAGAAGTAGAAGAAGAAGAAGAGAAGTAGTAGAAGAAAAAGAAGAAAAAGAAGTAGAAGTTGAAGAAGGAGAAAAAGAATATGAAGAGGAAGAAGAAGAAGAAGAGGAAGAATAAGAAGAAGAAGAAGAAGTAGAAGATGAAGTAGAAGAAGTAGTAGTACAAGAAGATTAAGGAGAAGAAGAAGAAGTGTAAGGGGAAGAAGAAGATAAATAAGGAGTAGAAGAAAAAGAAGAAAAAAAGAAATAGAATTAGATTAAGAAGAAAAAGAAGAAGAAGCGAAAGAAGAAGAAGAAGAAGAAGATTAAGAAGAACAAGAAGAGGAAGAAGAAGAAGAAGAAGAAGAAGAAGATGGAGACGAAGAAGAGACAGAAGAAGAAAAAGGAACAATAAGAAGAAGTAGAAAAAGAAGAGGAAAAAGAAGATGAATAAGAAGAAGAAGAAGATCAAGAAGATGGAGAAGAAGAAGAAGGAGAAGAAGAAGAAAAAGCGGAAGAAGAAGAAGATGAAGAAGAAGAAGAAGAAGAAGGGGAAGAAGGAGAAGAGGAAGAAGTAGAAAAAGAGGAAGAAGAAGAGGTAGAAGGAGAGGAAGAAGTAGTAGAAGAAGATGAAGGAGAAGAAGAAGAAGAAAAAGAGGAGGAAGTAGAAGAAGAAGAGGAAGTAGATGAAGAGGAAGAAGAAGAAGAAGAAGAGGAAGAAGAAAAACAGAAAGAAGAGTAATGAGGGGAGGAAGAAGAAGATGAACAAGAAATTAAAAAAAAAGAAGAAGAAGGAGAAGAAGTAGTAGTCGAATAAGCAGAACAAGTTCAAGAAAAAGAAGAAGTAGAGGAGGAAGAAGAAGATGAAGAAGAAGAAGAATAGGAAGTAGAAGAAGAGGAAGAGGAAGAAGGAGAAGAAGAAGAAGAAGTAGGAGTAGAAGAAGAAGAAGAAGAAGAAGAAGAAGAAAAGAAAAAGAAGAAATAGAAAAACAAGAGGAAGAAGAAGAACTAGAAGAAGATGAAGAAGAATTAGAAGAGGAATTAGAGGTTGAATAGGAAGAAGAAGATTAAGAGGAATAAAAAGTAGTAGAAGAAGATGAAATAGAAGTATTAGAAGAAGAATAAGTACAAGTAGAAGAGGAGAAGTCGAAGAAGAAGAAGAGTAAGAAGAAAAGGACAAAGGAGAAGAAGTAGAAGATGAAGAGGAAGAAAAAAGAGAAGAAGAAGAAGGAGAAGAAATAGAAATGAAAGAGAATTAGAAGAGGAAGAAGTAGAAGAAGTAGAAGATTTAGAAGAAGAACAAGAAGAAGAAGAAGAAGAAGATGAAGAAGAAGAAGAAGAAGATGAAGAAGGAGAAGAAGAAGAAGAATAATAAGAAGGGGTGGAAGAAGAAGAGGAATAAGAATAAGAATAGGAGGAAAAAGAAGAAGAAGAAGAAGAGGAAGAAGATGAAGAGGAAGAAGAAAAAGTAGAATAAGAAGAAGAAGAAGAGGAAGAAGAGGAACAAGAGTAAGAAGAAGATGAAGAAAAAGAAGAAAAAAAGAAGCAGATGAAGAACAAAAACAAGTAAAAGGGTAACTAGAAGAAGATCAAGAAGAAGAAGTTGAAGAAGAAGAAGAGGAAGAAGAAGAAGAAGAAGAAGAAGAAGGGGAAGAAGAAGAAGAGGAAGAAGAAGAAGTGGAAGATGAGGAGAAGAGGACGAAGAAGAAGAAGAAGATGAGGAGGAAGAAGTGAAGAAGAGGAAGATGAAGAAGAAGAAGAAGAAGAAGTAGAGGAAAAAGAAGAGGAAGAAAAAGGACAAGAAGAAGAATAAGAAGAGGAAAAAAGGAAAGAAGAAGAAGAAAAGAAGAAGAGGAAGAAGAAGAAGAAGAAGAAGAAGAGGGATGAGGAGGAGGAAGAGAAGAGGAGGTAGAAGAGGATGAAGAAGAAGAAGAAGAAGATAAGGTAGAACAAGAAAAAAAAGAATAAGAAGAAGAAGAAGAAGAAGAAGTAGGAGAATAAGGGGAAGAAGAAGAGGAATAAAAAGAAGAAGAGGAAGAACAACAATAGGAAAAAAGGAGAGAAGAAGAGGAAAATAATAAGAGGAAGAAGAAGGAGGGGAAGGAGAAAAAGAAGGAGTAGAAGAAGAAGAAGAAGAAGTAGAAGATGAAGAAGAAGAAGATGACGACGAAGAACAGGAAGAAGAGGAAGAAGAAGAAGAAGAAGAAGAAGATGATGAAGAAGAAGAAGAGGAAGAGGAAGAAGAAGTAGTAGAAGAAGAAGATGAACTAGAACAAGATGAGGACGAAGAAGAAGAAGAGGAAGGAGAAGAAGTGGAAGATGGGGAACAAGTGAAAGAAGAAGAAGAAAAAATAGAAAAATAAGAAGAAAGAAGACGAAAAAGATGAAAAAAAGTAGGATAAGAAGAAAAAGAAGGAGGATGAGAAGAAGAAGAAGAAGAAGAACAATACGAAGAAGAAGGAGAAGAAGAGGAATTAGCTGAGGAGGAGGAAGTGGAAGAAGATAGGAAAGACGAAGAAGAGGAAGAAGGGGAACGAGAGGAAGTAGAAGAAGAGGATTAAGAAATGTAAGAAAATAAGAAGAAAAAGAAGAATATGAAGTAGTAGAATTGGTAGAAGTAGATTAGGAAGAAGATCAAGAAGAAGAAAAAGAAGAAAAGAAGAGGAAGAAGATGAAGAATAATGACAAGAAGAAAAAGAAGAAGAAGAATAAGATTAGGCATGGGGTAGTAGGGATTAAGTGTTAAGTATTAGAACTAAGTATTAGGCATTGAGGATTCAAGATTATGGGTTAGGGGCTTCGTATTAGACATTACCGATTATGGATTAGAGATTCAAGTAAGGGATTAAAGGTTATGGATTAGTGATTAAGATTTAAAGATTAAAGGATTTGGCATTTGGGATGAAGGATTAGCAAAGAAGACGATGAAGTAGAACAAGTAGAAGAAGTAAAAGAAGAAGTAAAAGAAGAAGAAGAAGAAGGAGAATAAGGAGAAGATGATGAAGAAGAAGAAGAAATGGAAGAAGAGGATGACAAAGAAGATGAAGAAGAAGAAGAAGAAGAAGAAGAGGAAGATGATGAAGAAGAAGAAAAGAAGTGGAAGAAGAAGTAGAAGAAGTGGAAGAAGAAGAAGAAGAAGAAGAAGAAGATGATGATGAACAACAAGAACAAGTAGAAGAAGGAGAAGAAGAAGATGGAGAAGAAGGAAGAGGAAATAAAGAAGAAGAAGAAAAAGAAGAGGAAGAAAAAGAAGAGGAAAAATAAGAAGAATAAGAACAAGAAGAGAAAGAAGGTGGAGAAGAAGAAGAATAAGAAGAAGATAAAGAAGACGATGAAGAGGAAGTAGAAGAAGGAGAAGAAGAAGAAGACGAAGGAGTAGAAAAAGACGAGGAAGAAGAAGAACAAAAAGATGAGGAGGAAGAAGAAGAAGAAGATGAAGTAGAAGAAGAGAGAAAGACAAAGAAGTAGATGAAGAAGGAGACGAAGAAGTAGAAGTATAAGAAGAAGAAGAAGAAGTAAAAGAAAAGGTAGGTGAAGAAGAAGAAGAAGAGGAACAAGAGAAAGAAGAAGAAGAAGAAGATGAAGAAAAAGAAGAGAAAGAAGTAGAAGAGGAAGAAGAAGAATGAGAGGAAGAAGAAGAGGAGGAGGAAGAAGAAGAAGAAGAAGAAGAAGAAGAAGAAGAAGAAGAAGAAGATGTAGAAGAACAAGAAGAGGGGGAAGAAGAAGAGAAAGAAGAAGTGGAAGAAGAGAAAGAAGAGGAGGAAAATGAAGATATAGTAGAAGTGGGAGAAGTGGAAGAAGACAAAATATGTAAAAGAAGAGAAGAAGAAGATGGAGTTTTTGAAGAGAAGGACAATGAAAAAGGAAAAAGAGAAGAAGAAGAAAAAGAAAAAGAAAGAGAAGATGAAGAAGATGAAGAAGAAGAAGAAGAAGAAGAAGAAGAAAAGAAGACGAAGAAGAATAAGAAGTAGAAGAAGAAGAAGAAGAAAAAGAAGAAGAAGAAGATCAAGAAGAAGAAGGAGAAGAAGTTGAAGAGGATGTAGTAGAAGAAGTACAAGAAGAAGATGAAGAAAAAGAAGAACAAGAAGAGGAAGAAGTAGAAGAAGAAGAAGAAGAAGAAGAAGAAGATTAAGAAGAGGAAGATGATGATGATGAAGAAGAAGACGAAGAAGAAGAAGAAGAAGAAGAGGAAGAACAACAACAAGAAAAAGAAGAAGAAGAAGAAGAAGAAGGAGAAGAACGAGAAGAAGAAGAAAGTAACGAAGGAGAAGAAGAAGAAAGATAAGAAACAAAAGAAGTAGAAGGAGAGGAGTAAGAAGAAGAAGAAGAAAAAGATGGTGAAGAAGCCAAAGAAAAAGAAGAAGAAGAAGAAGAAGAAAAAAAGAAGATGAAAAAGAAAAATAAGAAGAAGTAGAAGAAGTTGAAGTAGAAGAATTAGAAGTAGAAGATGAAGAAGGTGGAGAAGAAGAAGAAGTAGACAGAGAAGAAGAAGAAGATAGAGAAGAAGAAGATGAGTAAGAAGAAGAAAAAGAAAAAATGAAGAACGAGAAGAAGAAGGAAAAGTAGATGAGGATGAAGAAATAGAAGAAGTGGAAGAAGAACAAGAAGAAAATGAAGAAGAACAAGAGGAAGAAATAGAGAAAACGAAGAAGAAGGAGAAGAAGAAGAAGAAGAAGAAGAAGAGGAAGAAGAAGAAGAAGTGGAAGAAGAAAAAGGAGAAGAGGAAAAGTGGAAGAAGAGGGAGAAACAAAAGAGGAAGAAGAAGAAGTAGAAGAAGTAAAGAAGAAGAAAAAGATAAAGAAGTAAATAAAGAATAAGAAGTAGATGATAAAGAAGAACAAGTAAAGGAAAAAGAAGAAGTATAAGAAGAAGAAGAAGAAGGAGAAAAAGATTAAGAAGAAGAAGAAGTAAAAGAAGAAGACAAAGAAGAAGAAGAAGATGATGAAGAAAAAGAAGAAGAAGTACAAGAGGAAGTATTAGTAGTTGTAGTAGTAGTAGAAGAAAGAAGAAGAAGAAAAAGAAAAATAACAAGTAGATGAAGAAGAAGAAGAAGAGGAAAAAGAAAGAAAGCAAAAGAAGAAGACAAAGGAGAAGAAGAAGAGGAAGAAGAAGAAGAAGAGAAAGATGATGAAGAAGAAGAAGATGAACAAGAAAAGGAGGAAGAAGAAGAAAAAGAAAAGGAAGAAGAAAAATAAGAAGACGAAGAAGAAGAAGAAGAAGAAGAAGAAAAAGAAAATGAAGAAGAAGAAGAGGAAGTAGAAGACGAAGAACAGGGAGAAGAAGAAGAAGTAGAAGAGGAAGAAGAAGAAGAAAAAGAAGGAGAAGAGTAAGAAGAAGAAGAATAAGAAGAAAGTGAAGAAGAAGAATAATAAGAAGAAGATGAAGAAGAATGAGGAGAGGAAGAGGAAGTAGAAGAAGAAGAGGAAGTAGAAGAAGAAGAAGAAGAAGAAGAAGAAGGCAATGAAGAAGAAGAAGGAGAAGGAGAAGGAGGAGGAGGGGAAGAAAAAGAAGTAGATTAAGAAGAAGAAGAAGACGAAGAAGAAGAAGAAAAAGAAGAAGAAGAAGTCAAAGAAGAAGAAGAAGAATAAAAAGGAGGAGAAGAAGAAGAAGAAGAAGAAGAAAAATTGTAAGAAGAAGAGGAAGAAGAAGTAAAAGAAGAAGAAGAAGAAGAAGAAGAAGAAGAGGAAGAAGAGGAGTAGGAGATAAAGTAGAAGAAGAAGAAAAAAAGAAGTGGAAGAGGAAGAGGAAGAAGAAGAAGAAGAAGATGGAAAAAAGGAAGAAGGAGATGAGGATGAATAAGAGAAAGAAGTAGAGGTAGAATAATAATAATAATAATAATAATTACAACACTAATAATAAGAAGAAGAAGTGAAAGAAGTAAAAAAGAAAGAGTTAAAAGAAGAAGAGGATGAAGAAGTAAAAGTTGAAGAAAAAGAAGACGTAAAAGAACACCAAGAAGAAGAAGAAGAAGAAGAAGAAGAATATGGGGAGGAAGAAGAAGAAGAAGAAGAAGTGGAAGAAGAAGAGGAAGAAGAAGAAGATTTAGAAGAAGACGAAGAAGAAGTAGAAGAAGAAGAAGAAGAGGAAGATGAGGAGAAGAGGATGATGAAGATGTAGAGGACTAAAAGGAAGAAGAAGAAGAAGAGGTAAAAGAAGAAGAAGAAGAAGAATAACAAGAAGTCAATGATGATGAAAAAGAAGAGGAAGAATATGAAGAAGAAGAGCAGGACGATGTGGAAAGAGAGGAAGAAGTAGAAGAATACGAAGAAGAAGAAGAGGAAGAGAATGAAAAAGACAAAAAAGAGGAAGAATGAGAAGAAGAAGAGGAAGAAGGAGAAGTGGAGGAAGAAGTAGAAGAGGAAGAAGAAGAAGTGTAAGAAGAGGGAGAAGGGGATCAAGAAGAAGAAGAAGTAGAAGAAAAGAGAAAGGCGAAGAAGAAGATGAAGAAGAAGATGAAGAAGAAGACGAAGAAGAAGATGATAAGAAGAATAAGAAGAAGAAGAAAGAGATGAAGAACTACAAGAAGTAGAAGCAGAAGAAGAAGAAGAAGAAGAAGAAGAAGAAGAAAAAGAACAAGGAGAAGAAGAACATGATGGAGAAGAAGAAGAAGCACAAGAAGAAGTGGAAGAAGAAAAAGAAGAGGAGGAAGAAGGAGATATTGAGGAAGAAGGAGAAGTGAAAGAGTAAGAAGAAGAAGAAATAGAAGAAGAGAAGAAAAAGAAGAAGATGATGAAGAAGAACACGAAGAGGAAAAAGTGAAAGAAGTTGAAAAAGTAAAATAAAAAGAAGAAGCAGAAGGAGAAGAACAAGAAGTAGGAGGAGAAGAGGAAGAAGCAGAAAAATATAAAGATAATAATAATATGTGGAAAAAGATTTGCAAGAAGAAGAAGTAGAAGAAGAAGAGGAAGTAGAAGAGGTAGCAGTAGAAGAAGAAGATGAAGAGAAAGAAGAAGAAGAAGAAGTCAAAGAAAAAGAGCAAGAAGAAGAAGAAGAAGAAGAAGTAGTAGATGTAGAAGAAGAAGTTGAAGAAGAAGAAGAAGAAGATGAAGAAGTTGATGAAGAATAAGAAGTCGAAGAAGAAGAAGAAGAGGAAGATGAAGAAAAAGAAGAAAGTGAAGAATTAGAAGAAGAAAATGAAGAAGAAGAAAAAGAAGAGGAAGAAGAAAATGTAGAAGAAGAAGAGGAAGAAGAAGTTAAAGAAGAAAAACTAGAAAAAGAAAAATCAGAAGAAGATGAACAAGAAGGAGAAAGAGAAGAAGAAGAATAAGAAGAGGAAGAA
>JAIUJO010000511.1:27500-52500 GCA_023846275.1 Vanilla planifolia | reverse complement strand
GAAGAAGAAGAAAAAGAAGAAGAACAAGAGTAAGATGAAGAAGAGGAAGAAGAAGAAGAAGAATATGAGGAGGAACAAGAGGGAGAAGAAGAAGAAGCGAAAGAAGAGTGGAAGAGGAAAAAGAACTGGAGGAAGAAGAAGATGTGGAGGAAGAGGGAGAAGTGGAAGAAGACAAAGAAGAAGTTGAGAAGAGAAGATGAAGAAGAATATGATGCAGAAGAAGACGAAGAAGAAGAAGAAGAACAAGAGGAAGAAGAAGAAGAAGAACAGGAAAACGGAGAAGAATAAAAACATTTAATGGAAGAAGAAGATGAAGAAGAAGAGTAAGAAGTAGAAGAAGAAGAAGAAGGGGAAGAACTAGAAGAAGAAGAAGAAGAAGAAGAAGAAGAAGAAGTAGAAGAAGAAGAAGAAGAATTAGAAGGAGAAGATGAAAAGGAGGAGAAGAAGAAGAAGTAAAAGAAGGAGATGGAGAAGAAGAGAAAAGAAGAAGAAGAATAAGAAGAAGAAATAGAAGTCAAAGAAGGAGGAGGAGAAAAAGAGAAGAAGAACAAAATAAAGAATAATAGGAAGAAAATGAGAAGAAGAAAAACAAGATGAAGAAGAAGAGGAAGAAGAAGAAGAAGTGGAAGAAGAAGAAGTGGATGAAGAGGAAGAAATAGAAAAGGAAAACAAGATGAAGTAGAAGAAGAAGAAGAAGAAGAAGATGATGAAGAAGAAGATGAAGAGGAAGAAGTAGAAGATGAGAAGAAAGAAGTAAATGAAAAAAGAGAAAGAAGAAGAGGAAGAAGAAGTAAAAGAAGAAGAAGAAGAAGAAAAGAAGTAGAAGGAGATGAAGAAGAGGAAGTAGATGAGGAATTAGTAGTAGTGCCAGTAGTAGTAGAAGAAGAAGAAGAAAAAGAAGTAGTAGAAGAGGAAGAAGAAGAAGAGGAAAAAGAAGAAGTAAAAGAAGAAGAAGAAGAAGGCAAAGAAGAAAGGAAGATGAAGAAGTAGAGGAAGTTGAAGAAGAAGATCAAGAAGAAGAACAAGAAGAGGAAGAAGAAGAAGAGGAACAGAAGAAGTGGAAGAACAAGAAGAAGTAGAAGCAAAAGAAGAAAAAGAAAAAGAAGAAGAAGAGGAAGGAGGAGAAGAGAAGAGTAAGTAGTAGTAGAAGAAGAAGAAGAGGGTGTTGAAGCAGTAGTAGAAGAAGAAGATGATGATGAAGAAAGAAGGAGAAGAAGAAGAAGAAGAAGAAGAGGAAGAAGTAGTAGTAGTAGAAGAAGAAGAGAAGAATAAGAGGAAGAAGAAGAATAAGAAGAGAAGAAGAAGAAGAAGGAGGGGGAGAAGAAAAGTAGAAGAAGAAGAATTAGAAGTAGAGAAGAAGAAGTAGAAGTAGAAGAACAGTAGAAGAAGAAGAAGAAGAAGAAGAAGTCAAACAAGGAGGAGATGTAATAAATGAAGAAGAAGTAGAGGAAAGGAAGAGTAAGAAGAAGAAGAATAACAACAAAACCAACAAGAACAAGAGAAGAAAGGAGAGGAAGAAGAAGAAGAAGAAGAAGAAGAGCAGGAGAAAGAAGAAGAAGAGGAAGATGAAGAAGAAGGAGAAGAGGAAAATGAGGAGAAGAGGATAATGAAGAAGAAGAAGATGAGGTGGAAGAAGAAGAAGAAGAGGATGTAGAAGAAGAAGAAGAAGAGGGAGAAGAGGAGTAAGAAGACAAAGAAGTGGAAGAAGGTAAAGAAGAAAAGGAAAAGAAGAAGTGGAGGAAGAAGAAGAAGAAGAGGAAGTATAAGAAGAAGAAGAAGAGGAAGATGAAAAAAGAAGAAGAAGATTTATTATTAAGGTTAGAGGTTAGAGATTAGGGATTTAGGATTAAAGATTATGGACTATAGAATAAGATTAGGATTAAGGATTAGGTACTAGAGATTATAGATTAGTGATGTAGAATTTAGGATTAGAGGTTATGGATTAAGGATTAGAGATTAGGAGATTAGGATTAAGATTAAGGTCTAAGAATTAGGGTTTAAGGATAAGGGATTAGTGATTAGTGATTAAGAATTAGGGATTAATGTTTAGAGAATAGAGATATTGACTATAGATTATGAGATTAGGGATTAGAGTTTTGGGATTAAAGGTTAGGGATTAAAGGCTAGGATTAAAGATTAGGGATTAGAGATTCGAGATTAAGGATTCGGGATTAAGCATTACAGAGAAGGAAAAAGGAAAAAGGAAAAAGGAAGAAGAAAGAAGAAGAGGAAGGAAGAAAGAAGAAGGAAGAGTGAAGAAAGAAGAAGAAGAAGAGGAAAAAGTAGAAAAAGAAGTGGAAGAATAAGTGAAAAATCAAGAAGAAAGAAGATAGAAGAAAGAGAAAGGAAGAAGAAAGGAGAAGAAAAAGAAGAAAGAAGAAAGTAGAAAGAAGAAAGAGGAATAAGGAAAGAAGATGAGGAAGAAGAAGAAGAAGAAGAAGATGAAGAAGAAGAAGAGGGAGATGGAAAAAGAGAAGGAGGATGAAGAGATGGAGGAGAGGTGAACAAGGAGGAGAAGGAGATGGAGATGGGAAGGTGAAGGAGATTGAGTAGGAGAAGGAGAAGGAGAAGGATTTGTTGTTAGAGAAGAAGAAGGAGAGTGAGAAGAAGAAAGAGAAAGAAGAGAAGAAAAGAGAGCAAAAGAAAGAGTAGGAGAGGAAGAAGAAGAAGAAGAAGAAGAAAAAAATGAAGAAGAAGAAGAACAAGAAAAAGAACAAGAAGAAAAAGAAGAGGAAGCAAAGAAGAAGAAAAGAGAAGAAAAGGAAAAAAAAAGAAGAAAAGCAAGAAATAGAAGAAGAAGAAGAAGAAGAAGAGAAGAAGAGAAAGAAGATGAAGACAAAGAAGAAGAAGAAGAAGAAGAAGGAGAAGAAGAAAAAGTAGAAGAAAAGAAGACAAAGAGGAGGAGAAGAAGATGTGGAAGAAGAAGAAAAAAATGAGGAAGAGGAAAAATAGGAAGAAGAAGAAAGAGAAAACAAGGAGGAGGAAGAAGAAGAAGAAGAACTAGAAGAAGAAGAGGATGAAGAGATGGATTAGGGATTAAAATTAAGGATTAGGGATTAAAGACTAAAGAGGGAGGGATTAAAGATTAAGGAATATAGATTATAGATTAGGGAGGGAGGGATTAGGGATTAAAGAGGTATTAAGGGTTGTTGATTATGGATTAGGGAAAGGGGGATTATGTATTAGGAATGGAGGATTTTAGATTAGGGATTATGGAATAGCGATAAGGGATTAGAATTTAGGGATTACTGATGATCAATTAAGGAGTAGGCATTATGGATTTGGTAATAGGGATTAGGGATTAAGGATCAAGGATTAGGGACTAAGGATTAGAGATGAAAGGATTAATTTTTAGAGATTAGGGATTAAGGTTTAAGAGATTAACTATTAAAGATTAGGATTTAGGATTAGAGATTATAAATTATGGAATAAGGATTAAGGATTAGAGACTAGTGATTAGAGATTTGAGATTCAGGATTTGATATTGAAGATTAGGGATTAGAGATTAGGGATTAGAGATTAGGGATTAAGCATTAGGAATTAGTGATTAAGGATTATAGATAGGAGATTAAGGATTATAGATATAGATTTGTGATTAAGGATTAAGAATTAGGTATTAAAGGTTAGAGTTTAGTATTAGGGAATAAAGATTAAGGATTAAGGTTTATGGATTAATGATTAAGGATTAAGGACTCAGGATTAAGGATTAGGGATTCGGAAATAAAGAGTAAGAAGAAAGAAGTAGGAAGAAGAAGAAGGAAGAAAGAAGGTGCAAGGAAGAAGAAAGAAGTCTAAGGGAAGATGGAAGAAGTGGACGAAAAAGAAGACAAAGAAAATGAAGAGGAAGAAGAAGAGGAAGAATAAGAAGAAAGAAGAAGAAAGAAAATAGAAGGGAGAAAAAAGAAGGCAGCTAGAAGAAAGAAGGAAGAAGAAAGAAAAAAGAAGAATAAAGAAAGAAGAATGAAGAAGAAGAAGAAGGAGAAGGAGGAGAATGAGAAGGAGAAGAGGAGGAGGTGGAGAAGGAGATGGAGAAGAAGAGAAGGAGAAGGAGAAAGGCTAGGAGAAGAAGATGAAGAAGAAAAGGGATAAAGGGAAGAAGAAGAAGAAGAAGAAGAGGAAGAAGAGAGAGAAGATGAACAAGAAAAGAAGAATAGGAAGAAGTAGAAGAAGAAGGAAAAGAAAAAGAGTAGAAGAAGAAGAAGAAGAAGAAGAAGAAGAAGAAGAAGAGGAACATGAAGAAAAAGAAGAAGAAGAGATGATGATGAGGATGAAGAAGAAGAAGAAGAAGAAGAGGAAGGAGAAGAAGAACAAGAAGAAGTCGAAGATGAGGAAGAGGAGGAAGAAGAAGAAGAAGAAGATGAGGAAAAAGAAGAAGAAGAAGAATAGGAAAAGGAAAAGAAAAACAAGAAGAAAAAGAAGAACAAGAAGAAGAGATGTATTAGGGATTATGGGTTAGAGATAAGGATTATGGAGGGAAGGATTAGGGATTAAGGATTAGAAATTAAGGATTAAGGATTAGGGATTATGGACTAGTAATCAAGGATTAGGGTTTAGAGATTAAGGATTAGGGATTAAAGAGTAAGGAGAAAGGATTAAGGAAGAAATAATAGAGATTAGGGATAATAGATTAGGAATTAGGTAGTAGGGATGAGGGGAATTATGATTAAGGATTAAGGATTAACTCATTAATTAATGAGGATTATAGATTAAGGATTTAGGAATTGAGATTACAAATTAAGAAATATGGATTAGGGATTAGTGATTAGGGATACAAAATTTTGGATTAAGAATTGGAGATTAGGGATTATAGATTAGAGATGGAGCGATTATAATTAAGATTAAATATTAGGAATTAGGGATTAAGGATTATATATGAGGATTAAAGGTTAGAGATTAGGGATTTTTTATTATAAATTAAGGATTATGGATAAAGATTATGATTAAGGATTATTGATTAAGGATGGATTAGGAATTAGGGATTAGTGATTAGAAAGGGATGGATTATGTATTACAATTTAGGGATAAGGGATTAGTGATTGAGGGTTTAAGGAGTAGGGATTAGGGAATAGAGTTTAAGAATTATGATGAAGAATGAGAAGAAAAAGAGGAAGAAGAAGAATACGGAGAAAAAGAGAAGAAGAGAAGAAAAAGATGAAGAAGCAGAAGAAGATGAAAAAGAAGAAAAAGAAGAAGACTAAGAAGAAGAAGAAAAAGAAGAGGAAGATGAAGAGGAGTAAGAAGAAGAAGAAAATGAGAAAGAAGAAGAAGAAGAGGATGAAGAAGAAGCAGTAGTAGTAGTAGTAGAAGAAGAAAAAGAAGAGAAAGAAGAAGAAGAGGAAGAGGAAAGTCAAGAAGATGAAGAAGAAGAGGAAGAAGAAGATGATGAAGAGGAAGAAGGAGAAGAAGAAGAAGAAGGTGAAGGAGAAGAGTAGGAAGAAAAAGAACAAGAAGAAGAGAGGAAAAAGAAGTAGACAAAAAAGAAAATGATGAAGAGGAAGATGAAGATGAAAAAGAAAAAGAAAAAGAACAAGAAGAAGAGAGGAAGAAAAAGAAGAAGAAGAAGAAGAAGAAGAAGAAATAGAAGAAGAAGAAGAAGAAGAGAGAGGAAGAAGAAGAAATAGAAGAGGAAGATGAAGAAGGAGGAGGAGGGGAGGAGAAGAAGAAGAAGAATGAGAAGAAGAAGAAGAAGAAGGAGAAGTAGAGGAAGAAGTAGAGGAAGAAGAAGAGGAAGAAGTAGAGGAAGAACAAGAGGAAGAGGAAGAAGAAGAAGAAGGTGGTGAACTATAAGAAAAAGAAGAAGAGGAAGAAGAAGACGATGTAAAAGAAGAAGAAGAAGAATTAAAAGAACAAGAAGAAGAAGAAGAAGGAGAAGAAGAAGAGAAAGAAGAAGAAGAAGAAAGAGAAGACGAAGAAGAAGAAGATGAGGAAGAAGAGAAAGTAGATGAAGACGAAGATGAGGAAGAAAAAAGGACGAAGAAGAAGAAGAAGAAGAGGAGGAAGAAGAAATAAAGGAAGAAGAAAAGAATGAAGTGATAGATTATGGATTAGCGATTCAAGACTAGAGATTAGGGATTAAGGATTTGGAATGAGGGTGAAGGATTAGGTATTATTGAATATGATTTAAAGACAATGGATTGAGGGATTATGGATTTGAGATTTAAGAGTTCATAATTAGGGATTATGGTCGAGTAATTAGGGATTAGGGTGTAGGCATTAGGGAATAAATAATAAGGATTAAGGATTTAGGATTAGGGAATATGGATGGAAGGATTAATGATTAGGGATTAGAGATTAAGGATTAAGAAATAAGAGAGTAATTTTTAAGGATTAAGTATGAGAGAATTGTGATTTAGGATTAGGGATTAGGTTTTGAGAAATAGTGATTTGAAATTAAGGATTAGAGATTAGAGATTAGGGATATAGGATTAAAAATTAGCGATTAGGTATTAGTGCTAAAGGCATTAAGATTAGCATTAGAGATTAAGGATTAGGGATTAAGGGTTTGGGATTAGTGATATGGGATTAGAGATTAGGGATTAGAGGGTAGGGATTAGAGATTATTGATTATAGATTACGGATTAGGGATTAGAGATTAGGTATTAGGGATAAGAGTTTAGGGATTAAAGATTAGGGATTAAAGCCTAAGAATTGAGGATTAAGGATTGGAGATTAGGGATGGGTTAGTGATTAGGGATTAAGGATTGGGGATTAGGGAGATGCAAGAAGGAAGAAGGAAGGAGATGCAAGAAGGAAGAAGGAAGAAAGAAGAAGAAGAAGAAGATTAGGAAGAAGAGGAGAAAAAGAAGAAGAAGAAGAGGAGGATGAAGAGGGAGAATAAAAAAGGAAGAATAAAGAAGGATAGAGGAAGAAGGAAGAAGAAGAAGAAAGAAGAAAGAAGTGGTAAAAGAAGAAGGAGAAGAAGCAGAAGGAGGAGAAGAAGGAGAATTAGTAGGAGAAGGAGAAGGAGATGGAAGAGGAGAAGGAGAAGGAGAAGAAGATGGAGATGGAGGAGTAAAAGGAGAAGAAGAAAGAGAAGCAGATGGAGAAGGTGAAAAAGAAAGACAAAAAGAAGAAGGTGAAGGAGGAGGAGGAGGAGAAGAAGAAAAAAAAGAACAACTAGAAGAAGAAAAAGAAGAAGACGAAGATGAAGAAGAAGAAGAAGAAGAAAAAGAAGAGGAATAAAAAGAATATGAAAAGAAAAAGAAAGAGAGTAAGAAGAAGATGAAGAGGAAGAAGAAGATGAGAATAAAGAAGAAGAAGAAGAAGAAAGAGTGAAATACAAAGTAGAAGAAGAAAAGATGAAGAGGAGGAAGAAGAAAAAGAAGAAGAAAAAGTGCGAGAAGAGGAAGAAGAAGTGGAAGATAAGGAAGAAGAAGATGAAGAAGAAATGAGGAATAAGAAAAGAAGTAGAAGAATAAGAAGAAGAAGAAGAATAAGAAGAAGAAAAAGAAGAGAAGGAAGAAGAAGAATAATAAGAAGAAGAGTAAGAAGAGGTGGATTAGGGACTAGGGATTAGGAGTAGAGGATTAGGGATTAAGGAGGGAGGGAATAGGGATTAGGGAATAAGAAGGGAAGGATTTGGGATTTGATATTAGGTCTTAGGGATTAGGGATTTGAGAGGGAAAGATGTTGTATTAGGTATTAAGGATTAGGGATTAGGGATTAGAGATTAGGGATTATGGTTTAATTGTTAGAGTTAGGGTTTTGGGATTAAGGATTATAGATTAAAGTGTAGGGTTTAAGAAATAAGTAATAAGAATTAGGAATTAAGGATTAGGAATTAGGGAATAAGGATGAAGGGATTATTGATTAAATATTAGAGATTAAGGATTAAGAGATTAATTATTAATGATTAGGGATTTAGGAATACGAATTCAAAATTAAGGAAAAGGATTATAAATTAGAGATTAGTGAGTAGGAATTTAGGATTATGGATTAGGTATTAGAAATTAGGGATCAAGGATAAAGATTAAGAGATTAGGATTAGGATAAAGGTTAAAGGGATTAGAGATTATGGATTACGAATTAAGGATTAGGAAAAAGAAAGAAGAAAATGAGAAGGAAGAAGTGGAAAAACAAGAAGATGATTAAAAAGAAGAAAGAGTAGGGGAGGAAGAAGAGGAAGAATAAAGAAGAAAGTAGAAAGAACAAAGAAGGAAGAAATAATAAGGAAGAAGGAAGGAGGAAGGAAGAAGAAAGAGGAAATAAGAAAGAAGAAAGAAGTAAAAGAAGTAGAATAAGGAGAAGGAGAAGAAAAAGAAGAAGTAGAAGGTGGAGAAGGAGATGGAGATGGAGAAGGTGAAGGAGAAGGAGAAGGAGATGGAGAAGGTGAAGGAGAAGGAGATTGAGAAGGTGAGAGACAAGGAAAAGGAGAAGATGAAGGAGGAGAAGAAGAAGAAGAAGAAGAAGAACAACAACAACAATAATAATAATGATAATAATAATAATAATAATAATAAGAGGATGGTAACGAAGAAGAAGTAGAAGAGGAAGAACAATTATAAGAAAAGGAGAAAATGGAGAAAAAGAAGAAGGGAAGAAGAAGAGGATGAAGAAGAATTAGAATTAGAAGAAGAATAAGAAGAGGAAGAAGAAGAATAAGAAGAGTAAGAAGAAGAAGAAGAAAAGGAAGAAGAAGAAGAAGAAGAAGAAAAAGAAGAAGAGAATGAAGGAGAAGAAAATGAAGAAGAAGAAGAGGAATAGGAAGAAGTAGAAGAAGATAATGAAGAAGAAAGGTAAGATGAGGAAGATGAGGAAGATAAGGAAGAAGAAGAATAAGAAGATGAGTAAGAAGAAGAAGAAGTAGAGGAAGAAGAAGAAAAAGAAGTAGAGGAAGAAAAGATGGAGTCAAGATTAAGGATTATGGGTTAGAGATTATGGCTTGAGGATTGAGAAGGAAGGGATATGGGATTAGGTGTTAAGGATTATGGATTAAGGATTACAGATTAAGAATTAAAAATTAGGGATTAAGAATTATCTATTAGAGTTTAAGGATTAGGGTTTAAGGATTAAGGATTTAGGATTATGGAGTGGGGATTAAAGAATAAGTAATAGGGATTAGAAATTAAATTTATGGGTTAGGGATGAAGAGATTAATGGTTAAGGATTAAGGATTAAGTATTAAGGGATTAATTTCCAAGGATTTGGGATTAACGATTAATGATTTGGGATTATAGATTAGAGAATAGAGATTAGGGATTAGAGAATGGTGATTAGGAATTTAGGATTATGGACTAAAGATTATCAATTAAGGATTAGAGATTAATCTATTAAGATGAAGATTATGGATTAGAGATTAAGAATTATGGAATAAAGACTAGGGATTAGGGATTTATGATTAAGGATTAGAGATAAAGGATTGTAAAATAGAGATTAGGAATTATGGATTATAGATTAGGGATTAAGAATTAGGGATCAAGAATTATTGATTAGGTTTAAGGATTAGGGATTAAGGATTAAGGATTAAGGATTATATATTATAGAGTAGGGATTAGGGACTAGGGATTACGTATTACAGATTAGGGATGGATTAGAGATAAAAGATTAGGGATAAAGGATTGGCGATTAGGGATTAGAGATTAGTGATTAGTGATTATGGAGGGATAAATTAGGGATTACAAATTTTGATATAAGAGACTAAAGTGGGAGTGATTAAGGTATAGGGATTAAGGATTACGAAGAAGAAGGAGAAGAAGAAGAAGTGAAGAAGAAGAATTTAAAGGAGGAGAAGAAGAAGAAGAAGACGAAGAAGAAAAAAAGAAGCAAAATAATAAGAATAATAATAATATAAGAAGAAAAATAAGAAGAAGAAGTGGAAGATGAAGAAGAAGAGGAAGAAGAAGAAGAAGAAGAAGAAGAAGAAGAAGAAGAAAATAAGGAAGAAGAAGAAGAAGAAGAAGAAAAAGAAGAAAAAGAACAAGAAAAAGAGGAAGAAGAAGAAGAGGAAGATGAAGAAGAAAAAGATAAGGAATATGAAGAAGAGAGGAAGAAAAAGAAGAAGTAGAAGAAGAAGAAGAAGAAGAAGAAGAAGAACTAGAAGAGGAAGAAGAAGAAGAAGAAGAAGAAGAAGGAGAAGAAGAAGAAGAAGAAGAAGAAGAAGAAGAAGAAGAGAAGAACAAGTAAAGGAAGAGGAAGAAGATCAGGAGGAAGAAGGAGAAGAATAAGAAGAAAAAGAGAAAGAAGAAGAAGAGGAAGAAGAACAAGAGGAGGGAGAAGAAGACATAGCAGAAGAAAATCCAGAAGAAGCAGAAGAAGAAGAATTAGAGGAAGATGAAGAAGAAGAAGAGGAAGAGGAAGAAGAAGAAGAAGAGGAAGAAGAAGAAGAAGAAGAAGATGATGAAGATGGTGGTGAAGAGGAAGAAGAAGAAGACGAACATAAGGAAGAAGGAGAAGAAGACGAAGAAGAAGAGGAAGAAGAAGAATAGGACAAAGAAGAAGTAGAAGAAGAAAAGGGGAAAGAGATAGATTAGGGATCAGGGGTTTGGGATTAAGGATTAGAGATTAAGGAATGAAGGATTCGGGTTTAAGTATCATCGAATATGGATTAATTATTAGTGAGGGAGGGATTAGGAATTAGGTATTTTTGAGTTAGGTATGAGGGATTAAGGTTTAAGGATTAAGGATTTAAGAGTAAGGATTAGGTAGTATGTAATAGGGATTTGGGAGTAAGGATTGAGGTTTGCGGATTAGGAGTCACAAATGAAGCGATTAATTATTAAGAATTAAAGATTAGAGATTAAGAATTAAAGGGTTAATTATTAAGGATTAGAAATTAGTGATTAAGATTTAGGATTAGGGATTAGGTTTATGTAATAGGGATTAGAGATTAGAGATTAGAGTTAAGAGATTAGAGATTAGGTATTAGAGATAAAGGTATTAAGATATTTATTATATATTAGGAATTAGTGAGTGAAATTAGCAATTAATGATTAAGAATTAAGGATTAAAGATTAGAGATTAAGGATTAGGGACTATCAATTATAAATTAAAGATTAGGGTTAAAGATTATTTTTTAGGAATTAGAGTTTTGAGATTAAAGATTAGTGATTAGAGGTTAGGGATTGAAGATTAAGGATTGGAGATTAGGGATGGATTAGCGATTAGAAATTAAGGATTAGGGATTAGGGATATGGGAGATGGAAGATGGAAGAAGGAAGAAAGAAGAAGATAGGAAGATGAAGAAGAAGAAGAAGAAGAAGAGGAAGAAGAAGAAGAAAAAGAAGAAGAAGAAGAAGAAGAGGAAGA
Source organism: Vanilla planifolia (assembly GCA_023846275.1). NCBI lineage: Eukaryota > Viridiplantae > Streptophyta > Magnoliopsida > Asparagales > Orchidaceae > Vanilla > Vanilla planifolia. The sequence continues at coordinate 41,256 of JAIUJO010000511.1, read as the reverse complement.
AGAAGTGTGAGAACAAATAAGAAGGAATAAGGAAGAAGAAAGATGGAAAGAAGAAGATGGTAAAAGTAAAAGAGAAGAAGAAAGAAGAAAGATGAAAGGAGAAAGAAGAAAGAATAAGAAGAAGAAGAAGAAGAAGAAGAAGAAGAAGAAGGAGAAGGAGAACGAGAAGGAGGATGAGGAGAAGGATGAGGAGAAGGAGAAGGAGAAGGAGAGGGAGAAGGTGATGGAGAAAGAGAAAGAGAAGGAGATGGAGGAGCATGACAAGAAGAAGAAGAAGGAGAAGGAGAAGAAGAAGGAGAAGGTGAAGGAGGAGGAGAAGGAGAAGAAGAAGGAGAAGAAGAAGGACAAGGAGAAGAAGAAGAAGAGGAAAAGGAAGAAGAAGAAGAAGAAGAAGAAGAAGAAGAAGAAGAAGTAGATGAAGAAGAAGTAGATGAAGAAGAAGAGGAAGAAGTAGAGGAATAAGAAGAATAAGAAAAGAAGAAGAAGGAGAAGAAAAATAGGAAGAAGAAGAAGGAGAAGGAGAAGAAGAAGAAGAAGAAGAAGAAGAAGTGAAAGAGAAAGAAGAAGATGATGAAGAAGAAGAAGAAGAGGAAAAAGAAGATGAAGAAGAAGAGGAGGAGGAAGAAGAAGAAGAAGAAAAGGAAGATGAGGGAAGAAGAGGAAGAAAAAGAAAAAGGGGAAGAAAATAAGAAAAAAGAAGAAGAAGAATAGGAGAAGAAGAAGAAGATGAACACGAAGAAGAGGGAGAAGAAGAGGACAAAGAAGAAGAAGAAGAGAAAGAAGAAGAAGAAGAAGAAGAGATGGATTAGAGATTAGTGATTAGGTGTTACTAATTAGGGATTAGGGATTAAAGTTGTAGTGTTTAGGGATTAGGGATTAAGGAATATGAATTATCGATTATGGAGCGAGCGATTAGGGAATAGGGATTAGAGATTAGGTATTAGAGATATGGATTTGGATGGGAGGGATTCGGTATTTGCAATTAAGGATTTGGGATTAATTATTAGGAATTATAGATCAAAGCTTATGGATTAGCAATTAGAGATTAGAGTTTAAGGATTAACGATTATGAATTAGGGAGTAGGGATTAGGGAATAAGTAATAGGAATTTGTGATTAAGGATTAAGACTTAGGGACTAAGGATGAATGGATTTATGACTAAGTATTAAGGATTATGGATTAATGATTAAGGGATAAATTGTAACAGATTAGCAATTTAGGATTAGGAATTATAGATTAAGAAAAAGAGATTATGGTTTAGCGATTAGTGATTAGAGATCTTTGATTAAGGATTAGGTATTGGAGATTAGGGATTAGGGATTAGGGATAAAGAAATAGAGATAATGGATTAGAGATTAGTAATTAGGAACTTTGGATTACTTATTAGGTATTAGAGATTAGGGATTAAAGGTTAAGGGATTAAGATTCGGGTTAGGGATTAGAGATTAATAATTAGGGTTTAAGGATTAGAGATTAAGGATTAGAGATTAAGTATTAGGGATTATGGATTATAAATAAGGGATTCGGGCTTATGGATTAGGGATTAGGAAAAAGGATAAAGAAGAAGATGAGGAAGAAAAAGAGGAAAGAAGAAGAAGAAGAAGAACAAGTAGAAGAATGAGAAGAATAAAGAATAAAGAAGAATGAAGAATGAAGAAAGAAGGAAAGAATAAGGAAGTAGGAAGGAGGTAGGAAGGAAGAAGGAAGAAGAAAAAAGAAGGAAAAAATAAGAAAGAAGTAGAAGAAGAAGAAGAAGAATAAGATGGAAAAGAAGAAGATGATGAAGGAGAAAAAGTAATACAAGAAGGAGGGGGGAGAAAGACAAGGAGAGGGAGAATGAGAAGGAGAATGAGATGGAGAAGGAAAAAAAGAAGGAGAAGGACATGTAGAAGGATAAGGTGAAAGATATGGAGAATGAGAAGGAGAAAGAGAAGAAGAAGAAGAAGAAGAAGAAGAATAAACACAAGAAGAAGAAGTAGAAGAAGAAGAAGGAGAAGTGGAAGAAGAAAGGGAAGAAGAATTACAAGAAGAGAAGAAAAAGTAGAAAAAGAAGTACAAGAACAAGAAGAAGAAGGGAAAGATGAAGAAGAAGAAGAAGAAGAAAAAGTAGAAGAGGAAAAGGAGAAGAAGATGAAGAAGAAGAAGAAAAAGAAGAAGAAGAAGAAGAAGAAGAAGTGTAAAATGAGGAAGAAGAAAAATAAGAAGATGAGGAGGAAGAAGAAGAAGAAGTAAAAGAAGAGGAAGATGAAGAGGAAGAAGAAAAAGAAGAAGAGAAAGAAGAGATGGATTAGGGATTAAGGATTAAGGGTCACAGATTAAGGATTAAGAATTAAAGATGGAAAAATATAAAATTAGGTGTTAGGTATTAAGGATTAGGGATTGTCAATTAGGGATTAGAGTTTAGGGATAAAGATTAGGGATTAGAGATTAAGAAATAAGTAATAAGGATTTGGGATTAAGGATTAGGGATCTGGGATTAGGTTAAGGATTAGAGATAAGGGATTAATGATTAGAGATTAGAGATTAAGGATTAAGGGATTAATTACAAAGGATTGGGGATTAGGGGAATTAGGGTTTGGGATTATGGTATCTAGAATAGAGATTAGGGATTAAGGATTAGAGATTAGTGATTTAGGATTATGGATTAGAGATTAGGTATTAGAGATTAGTTATTTAAGATTATGGTTAGGGATTAAGGATTATCGATAAAGGATTATAGAATAGTGATTAGGGATTATTTACTATAGTTGAGGGATTAGGGATTAGGTATTAGAGATTAGAGATAAGGTATTCAGGATTAGAGATTAAGAATTTGGGATTATGAATTAAAACTTTATGACTAGAGATCAAGGATTAGGTATTAGAGATTAATGTCTTGGGATTAAAGATTAAAGATTAGAGCTTAAAGATTAGGGATTATAGATTTAGGATTGATTAGGAATTTGAAATTAGGGATTAGGGATTAAGGATTAAGGAATAGGGATTACCGATTAAAGATTAAAGAGGGATGGATTAAGGATTACAAATTTAGGGGTAAAAGATTAGGAAGGGAAGGATTAAGGAGTAAAGATTAGGGAATATGGATTATGGATTATGAAGAATAAGGAGAAGAAGAAGAAGAAGAAGAATAAGGAGAAGAAGAAGAAGAAGAAGAAGAAGAAGAAGAAGATGAAAAGACAGAACAAAAGTAGAGGAAGAAGATAAAGATGAAGAAAAAGAAGACGAAGAGGAAGATGAAGAAGAAGAGGATGAAGATAAAGAAGAAGAAAATGAGGAAGGAGAAGAAGAAGAAGAAGAAGAAGATGAAGAAGAAGAAGAAGAGGAAAAAGAAGACGAAGAAGAAGAAGATGAAGAGGAAGATGAAGAAGAAGAAGAAGAAGGAGAAGGGGAAGAGTAAGAAGGAGACGAAGAAGAAGTAAGTGAAGATGTTGAAGAAGAAGAAGAAGAAGTGGAAGATGAAGAGGAAGAAGAAGAAGAAGAAGATGAAGAAGAAGAGGAAGATGAAGAAGATAAGGAAGAAGGACAAGAAGAAGATAGAAAGAAAGAGAAGAAGAAGAAGAAGAAGAAGAAGTAGAAATAAAAGAAGAAGAACAAGAACAAGAAGTAAGATGAGAAGAAGAAGAAATAAAAGATAAAGAAGAAGAAGAGGAAGAAAGAGAAGAAGAAGAAGAAGAAAAACAAAATGAGGAGGAAGAACAAGAAGAAGTGGAAGAAGATGAAGAAGTAAAAGAGTTGGAGGAAGAGATGGATTAGGGTTTCGGGTGTTAGGGATTAAGGATTAGGGATTAACAAACGAAAGATTAGGGATTAGATATCAGAGAATATAGATTAAAGATTATGGAGATAGGGATTAGAGATTTTGGAGTTAAAAATAATGGTTTAAACATTAAGGATTAGGGATTAGGGCAAAAGAATTAGGGAATATGTAATAGAGATTAGCAATTATGGATTAGGGATTAAGGATTACGATTAGGTATTATAGATGAAGAGATTAATGAATATTGAATAGAGATTAGGGATTAAAAATTAAGAGATTAATTACTAAGGAATAAGGATTAAATATTAGTGATATAAGATTAGGCATTAGGGTTTAAGATATAAGGGTTAATGATTAGGGATTAGGAATTAGAGATAAGATTAGGAATGCAAAATTTAGGATTCGAGATTAGAAAATAGGGATTAGAGATAATGATGTTAGGATTAACATTAGAGATTAGTGATCAATGTTTAAGGGTATGGGATTAGTGATTAAGGATTAGGGATTAGTCATTAGAGATTAAGGATTAGAGGTTATGGATTATAGGTAAGAGATTAGGGATTAAAGTTTAAGGATTGGAGTTTAAGGATAGATTAGTGATTAGGGGTTAAGGAGGAGAAGGAGTGGGAGAATGAGAAGGAGAATGAGAAAGAGAAGGAGATAGAGAAGTAGAAGAAGAAGGAGAACAAGAAGGGAAAGTAGAAGTAGAAGGCGAAAGATAGGAAGAATGAGTAGGATAAGAAGAAGGAGAAGGAGGAGGAGAAGAAGAAGAAGAAGAAGGAGAAGTAGAAGAGGAAGAAGAAGAGGAAAAAGAATTATAAGAAAAGAAGAAAATAAAGAAAAAGAAGAAGAAGAGGTGGAGGATGAATTAGTACAAGAAGCAGAAGAAGATGAAGAAGAAGAAGAAGAGGATGATGAAGAAGAGGAAAAAGAAGTGAAAAAAAGAAGGGGAAGAAGAAGAAGAAGATGAAGAAGTAACAAAAGAAGAAGAGTAAGATGTGGATGATGCATAAGAAGAAGAACAAGTAGATGAGAAGGAAGAAGAAGAAGAAAAGGAGGTAGAAGAAGAAGAAGAAGACAAAGAAGTAGAGGGAGAAGAAGAAGAAGAAGAAGTGGAAGAAGAGATGGATTAGGGATTAAGGATTAAGAAAGGATAGATATGGGATTAGATATTAGGGATTAAGGATTAATTATTATAGATTACAGATTAAAGATTAGGGATTAGAGATTTTTAATTATAGATTAGGGATTAGAATTTAGGGATTAAGGAATAAGTTATAAGGATTAGAGATTTGGATTAAAGAATAAGGATGAAGGGATTAATAATTAGAGATTAGGGATTAAGAATATAAGGAATAATTACAAAGGATTTGGTATTATGGATTTACGATTTAGGATTATAGATTGTACAATAGAGATTAGCGATTAAGGATTACAGATTAGTGATTAGGGATTCTTGATTCAGGATTATAGATTAGAGATTAGAGACTAGAGATTAAAGATAAAGTAAATAGGATTAAAGCTTAAGGATAAGGATTAGGGATTAAGAATTAAGGATTTGGGATTAGGGATTAAGGATTAGGGATAACGGATTACATATTAATGATTACGGACTATGGCTTATAGATTAGGGACTAAGGATTAGGGATTAGAGATTAAGGATTTGAGATATGAATTATAGATAAGGGATTAAGGGTTAGGGATTAAGTATTAAAGATTAGGGTTTAAGGATTTGAGATTAGAGATTAGAAATTAGAAATTTGGGATTAAGGATTAAGGATTATGGATTAAGAATTGATTAGGGATTAGGGGCAAGGGAATGGGGATTTAGAATATGGGACTAGGGATTAAGGAATTGGGATTAGATATTAATGATAAAAGATGGACGGATTAAGGATTACAAATATAAGGATAAGAGATTAGAGAGGAAAAGATTAAGGAGTAGGGATTAAGAAATATGGATTAAGGATTATCAAGAAGAAGAAGAAGTAGAGGAAGAAGAAGAAGAAGAAGAAGAAGAACAGGGAGGAGAAGAAGAAAGAGAAGAAGGTGAAGAAGAAGAAGATGAAAAGGAAGAAAAAAAGTAAGAAGAAGAAGACGGAGAAGAAGAAGAGGATGATGAAGTAGTAGTAGAAGAAGAAGTGGAATAAGAAGAGGAAGAAGAAAATGAGGAAGAAGAAGAAGAAAAAGAAGAAGAAGAAGAAGAAGAAGAAGAAGAAGAAGAAGAAAAAGAAGAAGAGGAGGAAGAAGTAGTAGAAGAAGAAGAAGGTGATGGGGAAGAAGAAGAAGAAGAAGGAGAAGGAGAAATGAAAGAAGAAGAAGAGGAAGAAAAAGAAGGTGAAAATGTTGAAGAAGAAGAAGAGGAAGTTGAAGAGGAAAAAGATGATGAAGAAGAAGAAGAAGAGGAAGATGAAGAAGAAAAAGAAGAATAATAAGAAGAACAAAGGAGAAAATATGAAGAAGAAGAAGAACAAGAATTAGAAGAAGAAGAAGAGAAAAAAGAAGAAATACATGAAGAACAAGAAGAATAAGAAGCAGAAGAAAAAGAAGAAGAAGAAGAAGAAGAAGAGGATGATGAAGAAGTAGAGGAAGAAGAAGTGGAAGAAGTAGAAGAGGAAGAAGAAAATGAGGAAGCAGAAGAAGAAGAAGAAGAAGAAGAAGAAGAAGAAGAAGAAGAAGAAGAAGAAAAAGAAAGCGAAGCAGAGGAAGAAGTAGAAGAAGAAGAAGATGATGATGAGGAAGAAGAAGAAGAAGAAGAAGGAGAAAAGAAAGAAGAAGAAGAAGAAGAATTAGAAACGCTGAAGAAGAAGAAGAGGAAGAGGAAAATGAAGAGGAAAAAGAAGAAGAAGAAGAAGAAGAAGAAGATGAAGAAGAAAACGAAGAAGAATAAGAAGAATAGAGGAAAAAAGATGATGAAGAAGAAGAACAAGATGTAGTAGAAGAAGAAATAGAAGATGGACAGGAAGAATAAGAAGAAACAAGAGAAATAGAAGAAGTAGAAAAAGAAATAAAAGGAGGAGAAGAAGAAGATGAAGAAGGAGAAGAAAAAGAAGAAGAAGAAGAGGAAGGAGAAGGAGGTGGAGGAGAAGGTGGAGGAGAAGGAGAAAGAGAAGGCATAAGAGAAGGACATGGATAAGGAAATGTAGAAGGTGAAGGAGATGGAGAGGGAGTAGGAGAAGGTGAAGGAGTTAAAGAAGGAGAAGCAAGAGAACAAGGAGATGGAGATGAAGAAGAAGAAGAAGAAGAATAAGAAGGAGAAGAAGAAGAAGATGAAGAGGAAAAGGAGAAAGAAGAATTAATAGAAGAAGAAGAAGAAGAAGAAGAGGAATAAGAAGAATAAGAGAAGAAAAAGGAGGAGAAGAAGAAGAAGTAGATGAAGAGGAAGTGGAAGACGAAGAAGAAGAAGAAAAAGAAGAGGAAGATAAGAAAGAAGAAGAAGAAGAAGAAAATGAATAATAAGTAATAGAAAATAAAGAAGTAGAAGAAGAAGAGGAAGAGGAAGAAGAAGAGGAAGAAGAGGAGGAGGAAGAAGAAGAAGAAGCGGAAGAAGAGATTGATTATGGATTAAGGATTAAGGGTTATGGATTAAGGATTAAGGAGCGAGTTATTTGAGATTAAGGAATAAAGGTTATAGGTTAAGGTGGGAGGGATTGGGGATTAGAGGTTAGGTATTAGGGATTAGGGATTAGAGATTAGGGATTAGGGATTAGGGAGAGAGGGATTAGGAAGTAGGCCTTCAGTATTAAGGATTAAGGATTAGGGATAAGAGATTAGGGATTACGGATTAGTAATTTATTATTATGGTTTATGTAATAAGGATAATAGATTAGAGTGTAAGAATTAAGGAGTAAGTAATAAGAATTAAGGATTAATGATTAAGGATTTGTTATTAAGGATGAAGGGGTTATGATGAGGGATTAAGGATTAAAAATCAAGGGATTAATTACTAAGGATAATGGATTTAAGATTATGGATTACAGAATCGGGATTGTTGATTAGAGATTAGTTAGTTGGAATTTGGGATTAAGGAAAAAAGTATTAGAGATTAGAGATTAAGGCTTAGAGATAAGAGATTAGCATTAGGTAAGGGGTTAGATATTAGGGATTCGGGATTAGTGATTAAGAGTTAGGGATTAAAGATTAAGGATTATAGATTAGGGATTATAGATTAGGGATTAAAGATTAACAATTAGGGATTAAGGATTATGGATCATTGATTAGGGATTAACGATTAAGAAAAAAGAAGAAGAAGACGAGGAAGAAAAAGTGGAAAAAGAAGAAGAGGAAGTGGAAGAAGAAAATGAAGAATAAAAAAGAAAGAGAAAAGAAGAAAGAAGAAAGTTGAAGAATGAAAGGATAAGCAAGAAGGAAGAACAAAGATAAAAGAAGAAAGATGAAAAAAGAAATAATAAAGGAGAAAGAAGTAGAAGAAAAAGGAGAAGAAGAAAAAGAAGAAGAAAGAGAAGGAGAAGTGGGAAGACAAAGAGGATGAAAAAGAGGAGATAGAGAATGAAAAAGAGTAGGAAAAAGAGAAGGAGAGTGAGAAGGAGAACGATACGAAGGAGGGAAAACAGAAGCTGAAAGATAATTAGAAGAAGGAGAAGGAGAAGGAGAATGAGAAAAGAAGAAGAAGAAGAAAAAAAAAAGAAAAAGATGACAAAGAAAAACAAGAAGAACAAGAGATAAATGAAGAAGAAGAAGAACAAGAGATAAAAGAAGAAGAAGGAGAAGGAGATGGAGAGGGAGTAAAAGAAGGTGAAGGAGATGGAGAAGGAGAAGAAGAAGAAGCAGTTAATAATTAAGGATAAGGGATTAGGAATTAAAGGTTAAGTAATTAATCATTAAGGATAAGGAATTTAAGATTAGGGTTTATGGATTAGAGAATAAGGATTACTGGTTAGAGATTAGTAATTAGGAATTATGGATTAAGGAAAAAGTATTAGAGATTAGAGATTAAGGCTCAGAGTTAAGAGATTAGTATTAAGATAAGGGGCTAGATATTTAGGATTAGGGATTACTGATTAAGAGTTAGGGGATTAAAGAATAAGGACTAGAGATTAAGGATTAAAGATTATGGATTAGGGATTAAGGGTTATGGATCATTGGTTAGGAATTAAGGATTAAGAAAAAAGAAGAAGAAGAAGACGAGAAAGAAAAATGGAAGAAGAAGAAGAAGAAGAAGTGGAAGAAGAAGAGGAAGAATAAAGAAGAAAGGCAAAAGAATAAAGAAGATAGAAGGAGAAAGAAAGGATAAGCAAGAAGGAAGAACAAAGATAAAAGAAGAAAGAAGAAACAAGAAACACGAAAGGAGAAAGAAGTAGAAGAAAAAGGAGAAGAAGAAAAAGAAGAAGAAAGAGAAGGGGAAGGAGGAGGACAAAGAGAAGGAGACAGAGAATAAGAAAGAGAAGGAAAAAGAGAAGGAGAGTGAGAATGAGAAGAAGAATGATAAGGAGGAGGGGAAGGAGAAGTTGAAAGATAATGAGAAGACAGAGAAGGAGAAAGAGAAGGAGAAAAGAAGAGAAAGAATAAGAAAAAGGAGAAAAAGACGACAAAGAAAAAGAAGAAGAACAAGAAAAAGAAGAAGAAGAACAAGAAGTAGTAATAGTTGAAGAAGAAGAAGAAGAAGAAGAAGAAGATGAAGAAGTAGAAGAGGAAGAAGAAGAGAAAGAAGAATTATAAGAAAAGAGGAGGAAATGGAGAAAAGAAGAAGAACAAGAGGAGGAAGTAGAAGAAGTAGAAGAAGAAGAACATCAACAAGAAGGAGAAGAAGAAGAAGAGGAAGATGATGATGAAGAAGAAGAGAAAGAAAAAGAAGAGGAAGAGGAAGAAAAAGAAGAACAAGAAGAGGAAGAAGAAGAAGAAGAAGGAGAGGAGGATGAGGAATTTGAGGAAGAAGATGAAGATGAGGAAGATGAAAAAAGGAGAGAAAGAAGAAGAAGAAGAAGAAGAAGAAAAGGAGGAAGAAGAAGAAAAAGAGAAAGAATAGATGGATTAAGGATTACTGATTGGGAATTAAAGAGAAAAGAATTTGGGATTAAGTATTTAGGATCAAAGATTAGGAATTGGAGATTAAGGTTTAAAGATTTTTAATTAGGGATTAAAGATTAGGGATTATGGATTATAGATTAGGGAGTATGGATTAATGAATAAGTAAGAGGGATTAAGGATTAAGAATTAAGTATTAGAGATAAAAAATATTAATGATTAAGGATTAGAGATTAGGGATTAAGGATTAAGTAATAGTGCTTTAGTATTTAGGATTATGGATTAGGAAATAGACATAAAGGTTAAGGATTAGAGATAAGGGATTAGAAATTAGGCAATTAGATTAAGGATTAGGGATTCAGGATTTGGGGAAAAGAGATTAAGGATTATGGATTAAGGATTAAGGATTACTGATTAATGATTAAGGATTGGGGATTAGGGATTATAGAGAGATTGATTAAAGATTATAGATTAGAGATTAGGTAAGGAGGGGATACAGAGGTTGGACTTGATAACATGGATTAAGTCTAAGAAGAACAAGGGGAAGAAAAAGAAGAAGAATAGAATAAGGAGATGAAGAAGAAGAGAAGTAGGAAAGGATAAGAACAACAAGAAGAAGAGATAAGAGAGGAGAGAAGAAGAAGAAAGAAGAAAGAAGAAGAGAAGAAGAGAAGATGAAGAAGAAGAAGAAAGAAGAAGAAGAAGAAGAAGAAGAAGAAGAGAAGAAGAAGAAGAAGAAGAAGAGGAAGAAGAAGAGAAGAAGAAGAAGAGAAGAAGAAGGAAGAAGAAGAAGGAAGAAAGAAGTAGAAGATAGAAGTAGAAGAGGAAGAAGAGAAGAAGAAGAAGAAGTAGAAAGAGAAGAAGAAGAAGAGAAGAAGAAGAAGAAGAAGAAGAAGAAGAGAAGAAGAAGAAGAAGAAGAAGAAGAAGATAAGAAGAAGAAGAAGAAGAAGAGAGAAGAAGAAGAAGAAGAAGAAGAGAAAAGAAGAAGAAGAAGTAAGAAGAAGAAGAAGAGAAGAAGAAGAAGAAAGAGAGGAAGAAGAAGAAGAAGAAGTAGAAGAAGAAGAAGACAAGAAGAAGAAGAAGAAGAAAAGGAGAAGAAGAAGAAGAAGAAGATGAGAAGACGTAGAAGAGAAGCTGAAGAGAAGAACCTAGTAATAGAAGAAGTAGAAAAAGAGGAAGGAGAAGGAGGAGAAGAAGCAGAAGAAGAAGAAGAAGAACAAGTGGAAGTATAAGAAAAAGATGAAGAAGAAGAAAAAGAAAAAGTGGTAGAAGAAGAAGAAGAAGTAGAAATAAAAGAAGAAGAAGAACAATAAGAAGAAGCTAGAGAAGCAGGAGGAGAAGAAGAAGAAATAAAAGTGGAGGAAGAAGAAGAAAGAAGAAGAAGAAGGAGAAGGAGAAGAAGAAGAAGATGAAAAAAGAAGGCAAAGAAGAAGAAGAAGTGAAGGAGAAGGAGAAGAAGAAGAAGATGAAAAAGAAGGCAAAGAAGAAGAAGAAGTGGAAGAAGAGGAAGGAGAGGAAGAAGAAAAAGAAGTAGAAGAAGTAGAGGAAGAAGAGATGGATTATAGATTAATAGTTAGGGATTAAGGATTATGGATTAGGGATTATGGAATAGAGGATTAGGATTAAGTATCAGAGAAAATGGATTAAAGATTAGGAAGAGAGAGATTAGGGATTTTGGAGTTATAGGGCAAAAGGATTAGGGAATAAGTAATAAAGATTAAAGATTATGTATAAGGTATTAAGGAATAGCAATTAGGGATTACAGATGAAGAGATTAATGATTATCGATTAGAAGTTAGGGGTTAAGAATTAAGGGATTAATTATTAAGGATTAGGGATTAGAGATTATTGATTTAAGATTAGGTATTAGGGTTTAGGGAATAGGGATTAATGATTAGATATTAGGGATTAGAGATTAAGGATGTAAAATTTATAATTCAAGGTTAGAGATTAGGGATTAAAGATAATGCTATTAAGTTTTTTTGCATTAGAGATTTGTGATTAATGATTAAGGATTTGGGATTAGTGATTAAGGATTATGGATTATAGATAAGAGAATAGTGATTAGAGGTTAGGGATTAAAGTTTAAGGATTAGTAATTAGTGATAGAGTAATGATTAGAGATTAAGGAGGAAAGAGAGAATGAGGAGGAAAAGGAGAAAGAGAAGGAGTTGAAGAAGGAGAAATAGAAGGAGAAATAGAAAGAGAAGCAAAAATAGAAGAAGAAGGTGAAAGATGGGGGGGAGGAGGATAAGAAGAAGGAGAAGGTGAAGACGAAGAAGAAGAAGAAGAAGAAGAGGAAGAAGAAGATGTAAAAGAAGAAAAAGAAGAGGAAGAAGAATTATAAGAAAAGACAAAAATGGAGAAAAAGAAGAAGAGGAGGAAGAAGTAATATAGAAGAAGAAGAAGATGAAGAAGAAGAAGAAGATGAAGAAGAAGAATATGATGATGATGAAGAAGAAGAAGAAGAAGAAGAAGAAAGAAGGAGGGAAGGAGAAGAAGAAGAAGAAGAGCAAGATGTTGAAGATGTAGAAGAAGAAAAGGAAGAAGAAAAAGAGGAAGAAGAGATGGATTAGGGATTAAGGAGGGATAGATACGAGATTAGGTGTTAGGGATTAAGGATTATGGATTACAAATTAGAGATTAAAGATTAGGGATTAAGGATTACGAATTATGGATTAAGGATTAGAACTTAAGGATTAAAGATTATGGAATAAGTAATAGGGATTAAGGATTAAGAATGAATTAGAGATTAGGGATTAAGGTAGAAATTAGTGATTAAGGATTCATGATTTAAGATTATAGATTAGACATTAGGGATTAGGGATTAGAGATTAAGTAATTTAGATTAAGATAAGAGCTTAAAGATTAGGGATTAGGGATTTAGGTTTAAGGATTAAGGATTAGGGATTAAGGATTTGGGATAAAGAATTACAGATTAGAGATTAAGGATTATGGATTATAGATTAGGGATTAAGAATTAGGGATAAGGTATTAGGGATTAAGGTTTAAGAATTAGGAATTAAAGATTATGGATTAGTGATTAGAGATTTAGTATTATAGATTATAGATAAAGGATTTCGAGTCAGGGATTAAGTATTAGAGATTAGGGTTTAGAGATCTGAGATTAGAAATTAGATATTAAGGATCAATGATTATATATTAAGAATCGATTAAGAATTAGAGATTCGGGATAAGGGATTAAGGATTAGGGAATAGGGATAAAGGATTAGTGATTAAAATGGGATGGATTAGGGGTTACAAATTAAGGGATGACAGAGAAGAAGAAGAAGAAGAAGAAGAAGAGGAAGAAGAAGAAGAAGAAGAATGAGAAGAACACGGAGAAGAAGTCTAAGTAAAAGAATAAGATGAAAAGGAAGAAAATGAATAAGAGGAAGAAGAAAACAAAGAAGACGAAGAAGAAGAAGAAGAAGAGCAAGATGCAAAAGAAGAGGAACAAGAAGAGGAAGAAAAATAAGGAAGAAGAAGAAGAAGAAAAAGAAAAAGAAAAAGAAGAAGAGGAAGAATAAGAAGAAGATGATGATGATGAGGAAGAAGAAGAAGAAGAAGAAGGAGAAGGAGAAGGAGAAGAGAAAGAAGAAGAAGAAGAAGATGAAGGTGAAAAAGTTGAAGAAGAAGAAGGGGATGATGATGAGGAAAAAGTAGTAGTAGAAGAAGAAGAGGAAGATGAAGAAGGAAAAAAAGAGGAATAAGAAGAAAAGAGGATGAAAAAGATGAAGAAGAAGAAGAAGAAGCAGAAGAAGAAGTAGAAGAAGAAATAGAAGAAGAAGAAGAAGTAGAAGAAGAAGATGAAGAAGAAGGAGAAAGAGAAGAAAAAGAAGAAAAAGAAGAAGAAATAAAAGAGTAAGAAGAATTAGATGATGAAGGAGAAGAACAAGAAGAAGGAGAAGGAGAAGGAGAAGGAGAAAGAGAAGGAGAAAGAGATGGAGAAGAAGAAGGAGAAAGAATTGGAGAAGGAGAACAAGATGTAGGAGTAGGAGAAGGTGAAGTAG
>JAIUJO010000511.1:0-22500 GCA_023846275.1 Vanilla planifolia | reverse complement strand
AAGAAAAGAAGTGGAAGGAGAGGAAGTGGAAGAAGAAGAAGAAGAAGATGATGAACAAGATGAGGAAGAAGAAGTAGAAGGAGAAGAAGAAGAGGAGGATGATGAAGAATAATAATAATAAGGAAAAAAGAAGAAGAGGACGAGGAAGAAGAAGTATAAGAAGAGGAAGATGTGGAAGAAAAGACTGAAGAAGAAGAACTAGAAAATTAGAAGGAAGGAGAAGAAGAGGAAGAAAAGATTGATTAGGGATTAAAAATTAGTGGTTATGGAATGGGGATTAAGGATTAAGGAATTATTGATTATAGATTAGGTATCAAGGAATACGTATTAAAGATTTGGGAGAGACTGATTAGGGATTAGGGATTATGGATTTGGGAGTTAGTAATGAGGAATTCAGGTTTAGAGATTAGGGATTTAGGATTAGGCAGTAAGAATAAAGGAATAAGTAAAAAAATTAGGGATTATTGCTTATGGATTAAAGATTAAATATTAAGGATTAAGGATTAGAGATGAAAGGGTTAATTATTAGGGATTAGAGATTAGGTATTATGAATTAAGGGATTAATTACTAAAGATTAGGAATAAAGGAATAGGGATTAAGCATTAAGGATTAGAGATTTGTGATTAGGGATGTAGGATGTAGGATTAGATGTTAGAGATTAAGGATTAAGGATTAATGGGTTTAGATTAGCATTAGAGATTCAAGATTAAGCATTAGGGATTTGTGATTAAGGATTAGGGATTAGGGTTTATAGATTATGGATTATGAGTTGTGGATTATAGATAAGAGATTAGGGATTTGGTATTAGGGATTAAAGTTTAGGGATTAGAGGTTAAGATCTAAAGATTAAGGATTAGAAATTAGGGATGGAATAGGAGTTAGAGATTAAGTATTTGGTATTAGAGATTAGGAAAAAGGAAGAAGGAAGAAAGAAAAAGGAAGAAGATAGGGGGCAGAAAGAAGAAGAAAGAAAGAAGAAGGAAGAAAGAAGAAAAAGGAGAAAAAGAAGAGGAAGAAGTAGAAGAAGAAGAGGAAGAAGAGGAGGAATAAAGAAGACGAAAGAAGGTAGAAGAAAGGAAAAGAGAAGATGAAAGAAGGAAGGAGGAAGGAAGAAGGAAGAATAGGGAAGAGAGAAGAAAGAAGAAAGAAGAAAGAAGGAAGAAGAAAATGAAGAAGAAGAACAAAGTGAAGGAGAAAGGGAAAAGGGATGAGGAGGAGGAGGAGAAGGAGAAGGAGGAGAAGAAGGAGAAGGAGAAGGAGATGGAGAAGGAGAAAGAGAATGAGTAGGAGTAAGAGAAGGAGAAGGAGAAGGAGAAAGATAATAAGAAAGAGAAGGAGAGGAAGAAGGAGAAGCTGAAGAAGAAGAAGAAGAGAAGGAAGAGGAAGAAGAAGAGGAATATGAAGACCAAGAAAAAAGAAGGAGAAGAAGAAGAGGAGGTAGAGGAAGAATGAAGAAGAAGAAGAAGAAGAAGAAGAAGAAGAAGAAGAAGGAGAAGAAGAAGAACAAGAGAAAGATGAGGAAGTAGAGGAAGAAGATGAAGAAGAAGAAATGAGGAAGAAGAAGAAGAAGACGAGGAAGAAGTGTAAAAAAAAAGAGGGAAAGGTACTATAAGAAGAATGAAGAAGGAAGGAGGATTGAAGAAGGAAGGAAAAAGGAAGAATGAGGAAAAAAGAAGAAAGTAGAAAAAAGAAAGAAGAAAGTGGAAAGAAGGAAGAAGAAGGTGAAGGAGTAGGAGAAGGAGAAGGAAAGGTGAAGGAGATGGAGAAGGAGAAGAAGAAGAGGAGGGAGTAAGAGATAGAGAAAGACAAGGAGATGGAGAAGAAGAGAGAGAACGGCTTGGAGAAGGAGAAGAAGAAGAAAAAGAAGAAGAGGAACAAGTATAAGTAGAAGAAGAAGAAAAAAAAATGAAAGATGAAGAAGAAGAATAAGAGGAAGAAGAAGATGAAGAAGAAGAAAAAGAAGAGAAGAAGATGGAGAAGAAAAGGAACAAGAAGAGGAAGAAGTAGAGGAGGAATAAGAAGAAGAAGATGAAGTTGAAGAAGACGAAGAAGAAGAAGAAGAAGAAGAAGGAGAAGATAAAGAAGAATAAAAGGAAGAAGATAATGAAGAAGTAGAGTAAGAAAAAAGAAGAAGTAAAAGAAGAAGATGAGGAGTAAGATAAGGAAAAAGAGGATGAAGAAGATGGAGAAAATGATGATGAAGAAGAAGAGGAAGAAGTAAAAAAAGAAGAAGAAGAAGAGGAAGAACAAGAGGAAGAAGAAGAAGAGGTTGAAGAGATGGATTAGGGATTAGGGTTAGGGATTAGACATTAGGGTGAAAAGACGAAGGGATTAGAGATTTGAGGAATATAAGTTATAAATTAGGGAGAGAGAGATTAGGGATTAGAAAGGTATTTGGGATTAGTGCTTAAGGTTAAAGAGGGAGGGATTAGGTATTCGACAATTGGGATTAGGGATTAGAGATTATGGATTAGTAATTAAGGATTAGAGTTTATGTATAAGGATTATGGATTTGGTAGTAGGCATTAGACAATAAGTAACAGGGATTAAAGATTAATGATTAAGGATTATGGACTAAGGATTAGAGTTCAAGTGATTAATTGTTAGGGATTTAGAATTATGGATTGTGGGATTAATTATTCTAGAATAGGGATTATAAATTAGGGAATAGGGATTAAGAATTAGGGATTAGAGATTTGTGATTGGGGATTTGGGATTATATGTTAAAGATTATAGATTAGAAATTAGAGGTTAAGGATTAAGCGATTAAGGTTAGGGATGTAAGATTAATGATTAGTGATTAAGGATTAGGGATTATAGATTAAGTATTAGAGATTAGAGATTAAGGATTATAGATTAGGGATTAAAGATTAAGAATTAGGTATTAGGGATTAGGGTTTAGAGATTAGGGATTAATGATGGATTAGAGATTAAGGATTAGGGATTAGGGATTATGGAATAGGGAGAAGGAAGAAGGAAGAAAAGAAAAAGGAAGAAAGAAGGAAGAAGGAAGGAGGAAGAAGTTAGATGGAAGAAGGAAGAAGGAAGAAGTTAGAATGAAGAAGATGAGGAGGAGGAAGAAATGGAGGAAAATGAAGGAAAAAGGAAGAGGACGAAGAAGAGGAAGAAAAAAGAAGAAAGAACAACAAACAAAGAAAATGGGATAATGAAGAAGGAAGGAGAAGAAAGAAGAAACAAGAAAGAAGAATAAAAAAGAAGAAGATGATGAAGAAGAAGAAGGGGAAGGAGAAGGATGACATGGAAAGAGAGGAAGGGAAGGAGAAGGAGAAGAAGAAGGAGGAGGTGGAGAAGGAGATGTTGAAGGAGAAGGAGAAGGAGAAAGATAAGAAGAAGAAGAAGAAGAAGAAGAAGAAGAAGAAGAAGAAGAAGGAGAAGGGGAGGGAGAAGGAGAAGAAGAAGAAGAAGAAGATGAAGAAGAAGAAGAAATAGAATTATAAGAAGAAGAGGTAGAAGAAGAACATCCAAAGTTGGAGAATAAGAAGAAGAAGATAGGGCAGAAGAAGAAGAGGAAGAGGAAGATGTAGAAGAAGTAGAAGAAAAAAGTTGAAAAAGAAGTGGAACATGAAGAAGAAGAAGAAGAAGAAGTTGAAGAAGAATAATAAAATGAGATGAATTTGGTGTTAAGGGTAAAGGATTAGGGATTAAATAGGAGAGGGATTTGAAATTAAGTGTTTGGGATTTAGGATTAGGGATTAGAGATTATAGATTGGCAATTAGGAATTACGGTTTATGGACTAAGGATTAGGGATTAAGAGTAGGGATTAAATAATAAGTAATGAGGTTAGGGATTATAGATTAGAAATTATGTATTAGGGATGAAGGGATTAACGATTTAGGGTTAGGGATTAAGGATTAACAGACCAATCTTTAAGTTTGCATATTAGGGATTTGGGATTCCACATTACGAATTTAGGAAAAGGAATTTGGGATTAAGGATTAAAGGTTAGTGATTAGGGATTTAGGGTTAGGGGATTACATATGAGGGATTAGAGCTTAGAGATTAATTGATTATGAATTAGTAATTAAGAATTAAGGATTAGGGATTACATATTAAGTATTAAGGATTAGGGATACAGGATCATGGATTATAGATTTGAGGAAGATGAGGAAGAAAAGGAAGAAAAAAAGTTGAAGATAAGGAAGAAGAAGAGGAAGAAGAAGAAGAAGGCGAGTAAGAAGTAGAAGTAGAAGAAGAAGAGGAAGAAGAGATAGATTGGGGATCAAGTGTTTGTGATTAGGGATTAAGTATTAAGGATTGAGGAATAAAGGATTAGAGATTAGGTATTTAGGAATATAGGTTAAAGACTCAGGAGAGAGGGATTAAGAATTAAGGATTTGGGATTTAGGAGTTAGGAATTATGGATTAAGGTTTAGGAATTATGGATTAGGGATTAAGGAGTAGGGATTATAGATTAGGTAATAAGTAATAAGTATTAGAGATTAAGAATTATGGAATAGGGATTAAGTTTTTTTGATGAAGGCTTAATGATTATGGATTAGAGATTAAGGATAAGAATTATAAGATTAATTACTAAAGACTAGGGATTAGAGATTAGTGATTTAGGATTAGAGGTTAGGGTTTAGAGAATTGAGATTAGATATTAGGGATTCTAGATTTAGGATTAGATATTAGAGATTAGGTATTTGAGATAAAGACATTTGGACTAGCATTAGAGATTAAGGATTTTAGATTAATGATTAAGGATTAGAGATTAGGGAATAATGATTAGAGATTAGAGATTTAAGAATAGGGATTATGGACTATGAATTATAAATTAGGGATTAGGGATTTGGTATTAGAGATAAGAGTTTAGGTGTTAGAGATTAGGGATAAGAGGTTAGAGAAATAAAATAAAGGATTAGAGGTTAGGGATGGATTAGTGATAAGGGATTAAGGAGATGAAGGCTTAATGATTATGGATTAGAGATTAAGGATTAGAATTATAAGATTAATTACTAAAGACTAGGGATTAGAGATTAGTGATTTAGGATTAGAGGTTAGGGTTTAGAGAATTGAGATTAGATATTAGGGATTCTAGATTTAGGATTAGATATTAGAGATTAGGTATTTGAGATAAAGACATTTGGATTAGCATTAGAGATTAAGGATTTTAGATTAATGATTAAGGATTAGAGATTAGGGAATAATGATTAGAGATTAGAGATTTAAGAATAGGGATTATGGACTATGAATTATAAATTAGGGATTAGGGATTTGGTATTAGAGATAAGAGTTTAGGTGTTAGAGATTAGGGATAAGAGGTTAGAGAAATAAAATAAAGGATTAGAGGTTAGGGATGGATTAGTGATAAGGGATTAAGGATTAGGGATAGAGAGATGGAAGGAGTTAGGAAGAAGGAAGAGGAAAGAAAGAAGGAAGAAAGAAGAAAGAAGAAGAAGATAGAAAGAAGGAGAAGAAAAGGAGCAAGAAAAAGAGGAGGAAGAAGAAGAAGAAGAGGAAGATGAAGACAGAGAGTAAAAGGATGGAAAAAGAAGAAGAAGAAGAAAAAGAAGAAGAGGAAAAAGAAGAAGAAGATGCAAAAGAAGAGGTGGAGTAAGAAAAAGAAGAAGAGTAATATGAGGAGGAAGAAGAAGAAGAAGAACAAAATGTGGAAGAAGAAGAAGAGGAAAGGAAAGAAAAAGAAAAGGAAGAAGAAGAGGAAAAACAGTAAGAAGAAGAGGAAGAAGAAGAAGAAGAAGAGCAAATAGGGATGGATTTGAGATTAGGGATCAAGGGTTAGGGATTAGGAATTAGAGATTAATGAGAGAACGATTACATATTAGGTATTAGGGATTATAGATTATGGATTAAAGAGGGAGGGATTAGGTTTTACAGATTAGGTCTCAGGGATTAGGGATAGGGAGGGAGAGATATGGCATTAGGTATTAGGGATTAGAGATTAGGAATTATGGATAAGAGATTAGGGATTATGGATTAGTAACTTGAGATTAGGGTTCAGAGATTAAGGATTATTGATTAATGAGAAGGGATTAAGGAATAAGTAATAAGAATTAGGGATTAAGGATTAAGAATTAGGGATTAAGGATGAAGTGATTAATGATTAAGGATTAAGGATTAGTGATTAAGGATTAAGGGATTAAATATTAAAGATTAAGGATTCAGGATTTGTTTTTCTAGATTAGGGAATAGGGATTATGCATTAGAGATTAGTGATTAGGAATTTTGAGATTAAGGATTTGTTATTAGAGATTATAGATTAGAGACTAGAGATAAAGGGATTAGGATTAGCATTAGGGATCAGAGATTAGGTATTAGAAGTTAACGATTAGTGGTTAAGGATTAGAGATTAGAGATTAAGGATTTAAAAGTAGAAAGTAGAGATTATGGATTAGGGATTAGGCATTAGAGATTAGAAAAAAGGAAGAAGATGAAGATGAGGATAAAGAATCGAAAAAAGAAGAAGAAAAGAAGAAGAAGGAGAAGAGGAAGAAGAAGAGAAAGAATAAAGAAGAATGAAGAAAGAAGAAAGAACAAAGATGGGCGAAAGGATATGGAAGAATGAAGAAGGTGGAAGGAAGAAGAAAAAAGAAAGGAGAAAGGACAAAGCAAAAATAATAAAAAAGAAAGAAAAAGAAGAAGAAGAAGAAGAAAGAGAAGAAGAACAACAAGAAGAAGAAGAAGGAGAAGAAGGAGGACATGGAAAAGGAGGAGAGGGAGAAGGAGAAGGAGAAAGAGAAAGTGAAGGAAATGGAGTAAGAGAAGGAAAAGGAGAAAATGAAAGATAACGAGAAGGAGAAGAAGGAAAGGAAGAAGAAAAAGAAGAAATAGAAGAAGAAGAAGAAGAAGAAGAAGAAGAAGAAGCAGAACCAAGAGAAGAAGAGGAAGAAGAATTTCAAGAAAAGAAGACAATGGAAAAAAAGAAGAGGAGGAAGAAAAGGAAGAGGAAGAGGAAGTAGTAGTAGTAGAAGGAGAGGAAGAAGAGGAAGAAGAAGAAGAAGAACAACAACAACAACAATAAGAAAAAGAAGTAGAGAGAGAAAGAGAAGAAGAAGAAGAAAAAGAGAAAGAAGAACAAAAAGACGAAGAAGAGAAAAATGTGGAAAATAAGAAAGAAGAAGAACAAGAAGATGAGGAAGAAGAAGAATAAGAAGATGAGGAAGAAGAAGAAGTAGAAGAAGAGGAGGAAGAAGAAGAGGAAGAGGAGGAAGAAGAATAAGAAGAGGAAGAAGCGGTGGACTAGAGATTATGAATTAAGGGTTAGGGATTAGGGAATATGGATTAAGGAGACATGGATAAAAGATTAGGTGTTAAGGATTAAATATTAGGGGTTGTAGATTAGGAAATAAATACTAATGATTGAGGATTATCAATTAGGGTTAAGGGATTTAGGATTATGGCTCAAGGAGTAGAGATTAAGGAATAAGTAAAAAGGATTAGGGATTAAGTATTAGAGATTAGAGATTAGGTAAATTATTTGAGATAAAGAGATAACGATTAATAATTTAGGATTAACGAATTGATTATTAAGCAATTATGATTAGATTAAGGATTAGTGATTAGGGATTATGGATTAAGGATTATAGAACAGGGATTATGAAACAGGGATAAAAGTTTAGAAAATAAGGATCATGGATTATGGATTATAGATTAGGGATTAGGGATCAGGTATTAAGGATTAGGGCTCAAGGATTAGAGATTAAAGATTAGAGATTAGGGATTAAGGACTAAGATTTAGGGATAATGGATGGATTAGTGATTATGGATTAATGAATTTTTTATTAATGACTAAGGATTAGGGATAAGTGTGGGATTGATTAAAGATAACAGATTAGGTATTAATTATTAGAGATTAGTTAAGGATGGAATAAAAAGGTTCAATTGGATAATATGAATTAAGGATTAC
The DNA here is from genome assembly GCA_023846275.1 of Vanilla planifolia. Lineage (NCBI taxonomy): Eukaryota > Viridiplantae > Streptophyta > Magnoliopsida > Asparagales > Orchidaceae > Vanilla > Vanilla planifolia. The sequence goes on along the minus strand of JAIUJO010000511.1, from coordinate 14,613 downwards.
GAAGACGAAGAAGGAGAAGAAGAAGATGAAGAAGAAGAAGAAGAAGAAGAAGAACAACGAGGAGGAGGAGAAGAAGAAGAAGAACAAGAACAAGAAGAAGAAGAAGAAAAAGAAGAAGAAGAAGAAGAAGGAGAAGAGGGAAGGAAAAGAACAATGGAGAAGAAGAAGAAGAAGAAGAAGAAGAAGAAAAAGAAGAAGAAGAAAGTGAAGAGGAAGAGGAGCAAGAAGAAGAAGAGGTAGAAGAAGAAGAAGAAGAAGAAGAAGAAGAAGAAGAAAAAGAAGAAGAAGAAAGTGAAGAGGAAGAGGAGGAAGAAGAAGAAGAGGTAGAAGAAGAAGAAGAAGAAGAAGAAGAAGAAGAAGAAGAAGGAGAAAAGTAGGAAGAGGAAGAAGAAGAAGAATATGAAGTAGTAGTAGTAGTAGTAGTAGAAGAAGAAGAAGAAGAAGGGGAAGATGAAGAATAGCAATAATAATAATAATAAAAGAAGAAGGAGAAGAACAAGAAGAAGATTATAGAAGAAGAAGAAGAAGAAGAGAAAGAAGAAGAAACAGAAGAAGAATAAGAAGAAGAAGGAGAAGAAGAAGAGGAAAAAAAGAAGAAGAATAAATGGAGGAGGGAGAAGAAGAAGAATAAAATGGGGAAGAAGAAGAAGAAAAAGAAGATGAAGAGAAAGAACAAAGACAAGTAGAGGTAGAAGAAGAGAAAGAAGAGGATGAAAAAGCAGAAAACAAAGAGGAAGAAGAACAAGAAGGAAAAGAAGGAGAAGAATAAGAAGGAAAAGAAGAAGAAGAAGAGGAAGAGGAAAAAGAAGAAGAGGAAAAATAAACAGTCGTAGTAGAAGAAGTATAACAAGAAGAAGAAGTAGAAGAAGAGGAGTGAGGACAAGAAGGAGAAGACGAAGAAGAAGAAGAAGAAGAGGATGTTGAAGAAGAAGAAAAAGGGGAAGAAGAAGTAGGGGATGATAAGGAAGAAGAGGAAGAAGTAAAAGAAAAAGATGAGGAAGAAGAAGAAGAAGAGGAAGAAGAAGTAGAAGAGGAAGAAAAAGTAGATAAAAAAGAAGAAGAATTATCGGATTAAGGATTAGGGTTCAGAGGTTAGGCATTTTAGAATAGGGACTAAGGAGTTAAGGATTATGAATTAGGCATTTGATAATGCAGATTAATGATTAACGATTAGGGACATAGGGATTAGACATTAAGGATTTAGGAGTTAACACTTAGGGATTATAGTTTAGAGATTAGGGATTATGGATTAGATAGAAGATATTAAGGAATAAGTAATATGGATTTAGGATTAGGGATGCATGATTAGGGATTATTTTTTAGGGATTAAAGATTACTGATTAGAGGATAGGAATTCAAGATTATGGGTTAGAGATTAGGAATTAAGGATTAGGGATTAACGATTAGGGATTAGTGAGAAGGAAGACAAAAGAAAGAACAAAGAACAAAGAAGAAAGAAGAAGAAAGAAAGAAGTAGAGGAGGAAGAAGAAGAAGGAGAGGAAGAAGAAGTGAAAGGATAAAGAAGAAGGAAGAAGGAAGAAAGATGAAGGAAGAAAGAACATGGAAGGAGGAAAGATGAAGGAAGGAGGAAAAAGGAAAAAGAAAGAAGAAAGAAAGAAGAAGCAGAAGAAGATAACGAAGGAGAAGAAGTAGAAAGAGGAGGAGGACAAACAGAAAGAGGAGAAGGAGAAAGAGAAGGAGAAGGAGAAGGAAAAGGAGAAAGAGAAGGAGAAGGAGAAGGACAAAGATAAAGAGATGGAGATGGAGAAGAAGCAGAAGAAGAATAGGAAGAAGAAGATGAAGAAGAAGAAAAACAGAAGAAGATGAAGGAGGATGAGGAGGAGTAGAAGAAAAAGAAGAAGAGGAAGAATAAGAAAAATAAGAAAAGAAGAGGAAGAAGAAGAAGAAGAGGATGAAGAAGATGAGGAAGAAGAAGAAGTAGAAAGAGCAGAAAAAGAGGAGGATGATGAAGAATAATAAGAAGAAGAAGAAGAAAAGAAGAAGAGGATGAGGAAGAAGAAGAATAAGATGAGGAAGATGTGGAAGAAAAGGCTAAAGAAGAAGAAGAAGAAGAAAATGAGAAAGAAGGAGAAGTAGACAAAGAATAAGAAAAAGAAGAGGAAGGGGAAGAAAGGATGGATTAGGGATTAAGGATTATGGGTTATGGGATGGGGATTAAGGATTAAGGAATGATGGATTAGAAATTAGGTAACAAGGAATACGTATTAAAGATTTGGGAGAGACTTATTAGGGATTATGGATTTGGGAGTTAGTAATAAAGGATTCAAGTTTAGAGATTAAGAATTTAGGATTAGAGAGTAAGAATAGAGGAATAAGTAAAAAATTAGAGATTGTTGAATATGGATTAAAGATTAGATATTAGAGATTAAAGATAATAGATGAAAGGATTATATATTGGGGATGAGAGATTAGGTATTACCAATTAAGGGATTAATTACTAAAGATTAGGAATATAGGATTAAAAATTAAGGATTAGGCATAAAGGAATAGGGATTAAGCATTAAGGATTAGAGATTTGTGATTAGGGATGTAGCATGTAGGATTAAATGTTAGAGATTAAGGATTAAGGATTAATGGATTTGGATTAGCATTAGAGATTAGGGATTAACGATTAGGGATTTGTGATTAAGGATTAGGTATTAGGGTTTATAGATTATGGATTATGAATTATGGATTACAGATAAGAGATTAGGGATTTGGCATTAGGGATTAAAGTTTAGGGATTAGAGGTTAGGATCTAAAGATGAAGGATTAGAAATTAGGAAATGATTAGGAGATAGAGATTAAGGATTTGGTATTAGAGATTAGGGAAAAGGAAGAAGGAATAAAGAAAAAGGAAGATGAACGAAGGAAGAAGAAGAGGAAGAATAAAGAAGATGAAAGAAGGAAGAAGGTAGAAGAAACGAAAAAGGAAGATGAAAGAAGGAAGGAGGAAGGAGGTAGGAAGAAGGAAGAAGGGAGAAGAAAGAAGAAAGAAGGAAGAAGAAGAAGAAGAAGAAGAACAAAGTGAAGGAGAAAGGGAAGAGGGATGAGGAGGAGGAGGAGAAGGAGGAGGAGAAGGAGACAGAGAAGGAGATGGAGAAGGAGAAGGAGAAGGAGAAAGAGGAGTAGGAGAAGGAGAAGGAGAAGGAGAAGGAGAAGGAGAATGACAATAAGAAAGAGAAGGAGAAGAAGAAGGGGAAGCTAAAGAAGAAGAAGAGGAAGAAGAAGAGGAATACGAAGAATAAGAAAAAAAGAAGAAGGAGAAGAAGAAGAGGAGGTAGAGGAAGACGAAGAAGAGGAAGAGGAAGAAGAAGAAGAAGAAGAAGAAGAAGAAGGAGAAGAAGAAGAATAAGAGAAAGATATGGAAGTAGGGGAAGAAGACGAAGAAGAAGAAATGAGGAGGAAGAAGAAGAAGACGAGGAAGAAGAGGAAAAAGAAAAGGGAGAGGAAGTAGAAAAAGAAGGAAGAAGGAAGTTGGATGGAATAAGGAAGGAAGAAGGAAGAATGAAGGAAAAGAAGAAAGTAGAAAGAAGAAAGAAGAAAGAGGAAAGAAGGAAGAAGAAGTAGAAAAGAAGATGGTGTAAGAAAAAGAGGAGAATAAGGAGATGGAAGAGGAGAGGTGAAGGAGCAGGATAAGAGAAGGGAAGGTGAAGAAGATGAAGAAGGAGAAGAAGAAGGGGAAGGAGTAGGAGATAGAGAAATAGAAGGAGATGGAGATGAAGAGAGAAAAAGGCTTGGAGAAGGAGAAGAAGAAGAAAAAGAAGAAGAAGAAGAAGTATAAGAAGAAGAAGAAAAATAAGAAGAAAAAATAAAAGATGAAGAAGAAGAATAAGAGGTAGAAGAAGATGAACAAGAAGAAAAGGAAGAGAATAAGAGGAGAAATAAGAAGAAGAAGAAGTTGAAGTTGAAGAAGACGAAGAAGAAGAAGAAGAAGAATAAGAAGAAGAAGAAGAAGATAGAGAAGAAGAAAAGGAAGAAGATAAAGATGATGAAGAGTAGAATAAGAAGTAAAAAGAGAAGATGAAGAGTAAGATAAGGAAGAAGAGGATGAAGAAGAAGGAGAAAATGATGAAGAAGAAGAAGAAGAGGAAGAAGTTGAATAAGAAGAAGGAGAAGAGGAAGAACAAGGGGAAGAAGAAGAAGAAGAGGATGAAGAGATGTATAAAGGATTAGGGGTTAGGGATTAGAGATTAGGGATAAAGGAGGGAGGGATTAGAGATTAAGGAACATAAGTTATAGATTAGGGAGAGAGGGATGAGATGAGAGAGGTATTTGGGATTAGTGGTTAATAATTAAGAGGGAGGGGTTAGGTATTCAACATTAGAGATTTGGGATTGGAGGTTATGGATTAGCAATTAAGGATTAGAGTTTAGGAGTTAAGGATTATGGATTACATAGTAAGAATTAGAGAATAAGTAATAAGGATTAAAGATTAACAATTAAGGATTAGGGACTAAGGTTTAAGTTGAAGGGATTAATTATTAGGGATATAGGATTAAGGATTATGGGATTAATTTTTATAGATTAGGGATTATAGATAAGGAAAAAAAGGATTAAGAATTAGGGATTAGAGATTTGTGATTAGGGATTGAGGATTAGATATTAAAGATTAGAGATTAGACGTGAGGATGTAAGATTAAGGATTAGTGATTCGGGATTAGGGATTAAGGGTTAAGTATTAGAGATTAGAGATTAAGGATTATAGATTTGGGATTAAAGATTAACAATTAGGTATTAAGGATTAGGCTTTAGAGATTAGGGATTAACAATGGATTAGAGATTTTTTTTTTTTTTTTTTTTTTTTTTACAATGGATTAGAGATTAAGGATTAAGGATTAGGGATTAGGGATTACGGAATAGGGAAAAGGAAGAAGGAAGAAGGAAGAAGAAGGAAGAAGGAAGGAGGAAGAAGTTAGATGAAAGAAGGAAGAAGAAAGAAGTTAGAAGGAAGAAGAAGAGGAGGAAGAAAAGGAGGAAAAGGAAAGGAAAAAGAAGAGGAAGAAGAATTGGAAAAATAAAGAAGAAAGAAGAACAAAGAAAGAAGATAGAAGAAGGAAAAAGGAAGGAGCAAGGAAGATGTAAGAAGGAAGAAGAATGAAGAAAGAAGAAACAAGAAAGTAGAATAAAGAAGAAGAAGAAGAAGAAGAAGAAGGGGAAGGAGAAGGATGACATGGAAATGGAGGAAGAGAAGGAGAAGGAGAACAAGAAGGAGAAGGAGGTGTAGAAGGAGATGTGGAAGGAGAAGGAGAAGGAGAAGGAGAAAGATAAGAAGAACAAGAAAGAGAAGGGGAGGGAGATGGAGAAGAAGAAGAAGATGATGATGATGAAGAAGAAGAAATAGAAGTATAAGAAGAAGAGAAAGAAGAAGAGGTAGAAGAAGAACATGCAAAGTAAGAGAATAAGAAGAAAAAGGTGGGGCAGAAGAAGAAAAGGAAGAGGAAGATGTAGAAGAAGAAGAAGTAGAATTAGAAGAAGAAAATGATGAAAAAGAAATGGAACATGAAGAAGAAGAAGAAGAAGAAGAAGTTGAAGAAAAATAATAAAATGAGATGGATTAGGTGTTAATGGTTAGGGATTAGGGATTAAATAGGAGAGGGATTTGAAATTAAGTGTTTGGGATTAAGGAATAGGGATTCGAAATTATAGATTGGCAATTAGGAATTACAGTTTATGGACTAAGGATTAGGGATTAAAGATTAGAGATTAAGTAATAAGTAATGAGGTTAGGGATTATAGATTAGAAATTATGGATTAGGGATGAAGGGTTTAATGATTTGGGATTATGGATTAAGGATTAACAAACCAATCTTTAAGTTTGCAGATTAGAGATTTGGGATTCCATATTACGAATTTAGAAATAGGGATTTGGGATTAAGGATTAAAGGTTAGTGATTAAGGATTTGGGATTTAGAGTTAGGGATTATAGATGAGGGATTACAGCTTAGAGATTAATTGATTATAAGTAGGATTAATGATTATGGATTAGTAATTAAGGATTAAGGATTAGGGATTAGATATTAAGTATTAAGGATTAAGGATATGGGATTATGGATTATAGATTTGAGGAAGATGAGGAAGAAAAGGAAGAAAAAAAGATGAAGATAAGGAAGAAGGAGAGGAAGAAGTAGAAGGGGAGTAAGAAGAAGTAGAAGTAAAAGAAGAGGAAGAAGAGATAGACTGGGGATCAAGGGTTTGGGATTAGAGATTAGGGATTAAGTATTAAGGATTGAGGAATAAAGGATTAGAGACTTAGGTATTTAGGAATATAGATTAAAGTCCAGGAGAGATGGATTAAGAATTAGGGATTTGGGATTTAAGAGTAAGGAATTAAGGATTAAGATTTATGGATTAAGGATTAAGGATTAGGGAGTAGGGATTACAGATTTGGTTATAAGTAATAAGTATTACAAATTAAGAATTAAGGAATAGGGATTAAGTTTTTTGGATGAAGGGCTTAAAGATTATGGATTAGAGATTAAGGATTAAGAATTATAAGATTAATTACTAAGGACCAGGGATTAGAGATTAGTGATTTTGGATTAGAGATTAGGGTTTAGAGAATCGAGATTAGAGATTAGGGATTAGAGATTAGATATTAGGGATGCTAGATTTAAGATTAGATATTAAAGATTAGGTATTTGAGATAAAGGCATTTGGATTAGCATTAGAGATTAAGTATTTTTGATTAATGATTAAGGATTAGGGATTAGGGATTTGGGTTTAGAGATTAGAGATTAGAGATTAGAGATTAGGGATTATGGATTATGAATTATAAATTAGGGATTTAGTAATAGAGATAAGAGTTTAGGTGTTACGGAATAAGGATAAGATGTTAGGGATTGAAAATAAAGGATTAGTGATGAGGGATGGATTAGTGATAAGGCATTAAGGATTAGGGATTAGGGAGATGGTAGGAGTTATGAAGAAGGAAAGAGAAAGAAAAAAGAAGAAGAAAGAAAGGAGGAAAGAAGAAGAAGAAAAGGTGTAAGAAAAAGAGGAAGAAGAAGAAGAAGAGGAAGATGAAGAATAGAGTAAAAGGATGGAAGAAGAAGAAGAGGAAGATGAAGAATAGAGTAAAAAGATAGAAGAAGAAGAAGAAGAAGAAAAAAAGAAGAGGAAAAAGAAGCAGAAGATGAAGAAGTGGAGGAAGAAGAAGAAGAAGAGGAAGATGAGAAAGAAGGAGAAGAAGACGAAGAAGAAGAACAAAATGTGGAAGAAGAAGAAGAGGAAGGGAAAGAAGAAGAAAATGAAGAAGAAGAAGAAAAACACCAAGAAGAAGAGGAGGAGGACGAAGAAGAAGAAGAGTAAATAGAGATGGATTTTAGATTAGGGATTAAGGGTTAGATATTAAGAATTAGAGATTAATGAGAGAACGATTATAGATTAGGGATTAGGGATTATAGATTATGGATTATAGAGGGAGGGATTAGGTTTTAGAGATTAGGTCTTAGGGATTAAGGACAAGGAGGGAGAGATATGGCATTAGGTATTAGGGATTAGGGATTAGGAATTATGGATAAGAGTTTAGGGATTATGGATTAGCAATTTGAGATTGGGGTTCAGAGATTAAGGATTATTGATTAATGAGTTAGGATTAAGGAATAAGTAATAAGAATTAGGGATTAAGGATGAAGCGATTAATGATTAATGATTAAGGATTAGAGATTAGAGATTAAGGATTAAGGGATTAACATTAAAGATTAGGATTTAAATTTAGTTTTCTAGATTAGGGAACATGGATTATGGATTAGAGATTAGTGATTAGGAATTTGAGATTAGGATTTGTCATTAGAGATTATAGATTAGAGGCTAGAGATTAAGGGATTAGGAATAGCATTAGGGATCAGAGATTAGGTATAAGGGATTAAGGATTAGTGATTAAGGGTTCAAGAGTAGGGAGTAGGGATTATGGATTAGGGATTAAGGACTAGAGATTAGAAAAAAGGAAGAAGATGAAGATGTGGATGAAGAATCAAAAGAAGAAGAAGAAGAAGAAGGAGAAGAAGAAGAATAATAATAATAATAATAATAATAACAAGAAGAAGAGGAAGACGAAGAATAAAGAAGAATGAGGAAAGAAGAAAGGACAAAGAAGGGAGAAAGAATTTGGAAGAATGAAGAAAGGAGGAAGGAAGAAGGTAGAAGGAAGAAGAAAAAAGAAAGGAGAAAGAACAAAGCAAAGATAAGAAAAAACAAAAGAAATAGAAGAAGAAGAAGAAGAAGATGAAGAAGGAGAAGAAGAATAAGAAGAAGGAGGAGAAGGAGAATGAGGACATAGAGGAGGAGGAGAATGATAAGGAGAAGGAGAAGGAGAAGTTGAAGGAGAAAGGGAAAGATAAGGAGAAGGAGAAGGAGAAGAAGAAGGAGAAGTAGAGGAAGAAGAAAAAGAAAAAGAAGTAATAGGAAGAAGCAAAGCCAAAAGAAGAAGAGGAAGAAGAATTTCAAGAAAAAAATACAATGAAGAAAAAGAAGAAGGGGAAGAAGAAAAGGAAGAGGAAGAAGAAATAATAGTAGTAATAGTAGTAGTAGTAGAAGGAGAGAAAGAAGAGGAAGAGGAAGATGAAGAATTAGAACAAGAATAAGAAGAAAAAGAAGTAGAGAAAGAAGGAGAAGAAGGAAAAGAGAAAGAAGAAGAAGAAGAAGACGAAGAAGAGTAAAATGTGGAAGATAAGGAAGAAGAACAAGAAGATGAGGAAGAAAAAAAGTAGAAGAAGAGGAGGAAGAAGAGGAAGAGGAGGAGGAAGAAGAGTAAGAAGAGGAAGAAGAAGTGGACAAGAGATTACGAATTAAGGGTTAGGGATTATGGAGTATGGATTAAAGAGACAGGGATAAAAGATTAGGTTTTAAGGATTAAATACTAGGGGTTATAAATTAGGAAATAAACATTAAGGACTGGGGATTATCAATTAGGGTTAAGTGATTCTGGGTTATTGTTCAAGGAGTAGGGATTAAGGAATAAGTAATAAGGTTTAGGGATTGAGGATTAGGGATTAGAGATTTGATAAATTATTTGAGATGAAGAGGTAATGATTAAGGATTTAGGATTAAAGAATTAATTATTATGGATTGAGGATTAGGGATTATGGATTCAGGATTTGGGATTATAGATACAAGAATAGGAATTAGGGTTTTGGATTAGGGATTAGTGATTAGAACAAGGGATTTAGGATTATCGGTTAGAGATTGGGGATTAGAGATTAGTGGTAAAGCAATTAGAATGAGGTTTAGGGATTAGGGACTGGAGTTTAAGGATTAGGGATTAGAGTTTAAGGATTAGAGATTAAAGACTAAGGCTTATAGATTATATTGTAGGGATTATGGATTAGGGATCAAGTATTAAATTAAGGATTAGGGTAAGGATTAGTAATTAGAGAATAGCGATTAGGGATTAGAGATTCGGGATTTGTGATTATGAATTATAAAGTAAGGCTTAGGTATTAGAGATTAGGTTTGAGGGATTAGAGATTAAGGATTAAGGATTAAAATTTATGGATAAAGAATAGATTAGGGATAAAGGATTAGGGATTAAGGATTAAGGATTAGGAAAAAGGGCTTAAGGATCTGGGAGTGCTGGATTAGGGATTACAAATTTAGAGATAAGAGATTAGTTAGGGAGGGATTAAGGAATATGAATTAGGGAATGGGGATTATAAATTATGAAGAAGAAGGAGAAGGAGACGAAGAAGACGAAGAAGAAGAAGAAGAAGAAGAATTAAAAGGACTAGTAGAAAAAGAAGAAGAATTAAAAGGACGAATAGAAAAAGAAGAAGAAGAAGACGACGAAGAAGGAGAAGAAGAAGGCAAAAAGGAAGTAAAAGAATAAGAAGAAGAAGAAGAAGAGGAAGATGAAGAAGAAGAGAAAGAAGAAGAAGAAGAAGAAGAAGTAGAAAAGGAGGAGGAAGAAAAAGAAGAAGAAGAAGAAAAAGAAGAAGAAAAAAAAGAAGAGGAATAAGAAGAAGAGGAAGAAAAATAAAAAGAGGAAGATGAAGAAGAAAATGAAGAGTAACAAGAAGAAAAGAGGAACAAAGAGAAGAAGAAGAAGAAGAAGAAGAAGAGATAGATGAGCAAGAAGTAGAAGAAGAAGGAGAAGGAGAAGAAAAAGAAGGAAAAAGACAAGGAGAAGAAGAAGAAGAAGAAGAAGAATAAAGAAAGAAGTAGAGGAAGAAGAAGACGGAAACGAAGAAGAAAAAGAATAAGAAGAAGAAGAAGAAGAGGAAAAAGAAGAAGAGCAAGAAGAAGAAGATGTACAAGAAGAATTAGAAGAAGAAGAAGAAGATGATGAATTAGAGGTAGAAGAAGAAGAAGAAGAAGAGGATGAAGAAGAAGAAGAAGAAAAGGATGTTGAAGAAGAAGAAGAAGAATACAAAGATGATGAAGAAGAAGAAGAAGAGGAAGAAGAAGAAGTGGAAGAAAAGGAAGAAGAAGAAGAAGTAGAAGAAGAGAAAAATATGAGACAAATTATGGATAAATGGTTAGTGATTAGGGATTAATGATTAAGGAATGAAGGGTTAGGAATTAGGTGTTAGAAAATATAGATTAAAGATTGTGATTGAGAGATTAGGGATTTGGGAGTTAGTAATTAGAGATTAAGTTTTAACGATTAGAGATTAGAGATTTTAGAGTAGGGATTAAGGAATAAGCAATAAGAATTAAGAATTAGGGATTAAGGATTAAAGATTAAGGATTAGGGATTAGGGATTAGGGATTAGGGATGCAAGATTAATGGCTAGAGATTAGAGATTAGGTATTAGAAATAAAGGTATTAAGATTTGCATTAGACTCTAGAGATTAGGGATTAAGGATTTTTTTTAGTGATTAAGTTTTAGGGATTAGGAATTAGAGATTAAAGATTAAGTATTATAGATTATTGATTAGCGATTATGGATTAGAGATTAGGTATTATAGAATAGAGTTTATGGATTAGAGATTTAGGATTAATGGTTGGAATTAAAGATTAAGGATTAGAGATTAAGGTTAGATTAATGATTAGGGATTAAGGAGTAGTGATTAGGGATTAGGGATTAGGGAGAAGGAAGAAGGAAGAAGAAAGAAGATAGAAAGAAGGAAAAGAAGAGAAAGCAGGAAGAGAAGAAGAATAGGAAGTGAAAGAAGAAGAGGAAGAATAAAGAAGAAGGAAGAAGGAAGAAAAAGGAGGAAAGAAGGAGGAAGGAAGGAGGAAGATGGAAGAAGGACAAACGAAGAAGGAAGAAGGAAGGAGAAAGAAGAAAGAAGAATGAAGAAAGAGAAGAAGAAGAAGAAGAAGAAGAAGAAGAAGAAGAAAGAGAAGGAGAAGGAGGATGAAGAGATGGAGGAGGAAGAGGAGTAGGAGAAGGAGAAGGAGATGAAGAAGGAGAAGGAGAAGGAGTTGGAAATGGAAAAGGAGAAGGAGAAGGAGAAGCTAAAGAAGGATAAGAAGAAGAGAGGAAGAAAAAGATAAAGAAGAAGAAGAAACAAAAAAAGAAGAATAGGAAGAAGAACAAGAAGAAGTAGTAGAAGGAGAAGAGGAGTAAGAAGAAGAAATAAAAGATAAAGAAGAAGAATGAGAAGAAGAAGAAGAAGAAGCAAAAAAAGAAAATGAGGAAGAAGAAGAATTAAAAGAAGAAGAAGAAATGGAAGAAGAAGAGGAAGATGAAGAAGATAAGGAAGAAGGACAGAAGAAAATAGGAAGAAAAAGGTGAAGAAGAAGAAGAAGAAGAAGCAAAAATAAAAGAAGAAGAACAAGAACAAGAAGAAGTAGGAGAAGAAGAAGAAGAAGAAGAAGAAGTAAAGATGAAGAAGAGGAGGAAGAATGAGAAGAAGAAGAAGAAAAAGTAAATAAGGAAGAAGAAGAAGTGGATGAAGGAGAAGAAGAAGAGGAAGAAGATGGAGAAGTAAAAGAATTGGAAGAAGAGATGGATTAGGGATTAGGGTGTTAGGGATTAAGGATTATGATTAGGGATTATGGAATGAAGTATTAAAGATTAGATATCAGAGAACATAGATGAACGATTCGGGAGACAAAGACTAGAGATTTTGGAGTTAAAAATTAAGGATAAAGTTTTAAAGATTAGGGATTAGTGATTAGGGCAAAAGGATTTGGGAATAAGTAATAGAGATTAGCAATTATGGATAAGGGATTAAGGATTATGATTAAGGATTACAGATGAAGAGATTAATGTTTATTGAATAGAACTTAGGGATTAAGAATTAAGAGATTAATTATTAAGGATTAAGGATTAAAGATTAGTGATTTAAGATTTGGTATTAGGGTTTAAGATATAGAGATTAATGATTAGGGATTAGAGATTAGAGATTAGTTATACAAAATTTAGGATTTTGAGATTAGAGAGTAGGGATTAGAGATAATGGTGTTAGGATTAGCATTAGAGATTAGTGACCAATATTTAAGGATTTGGGATTAGTGATTAAGGATCAGGGATTAGTAATTAGAGATTACGGATTAGGGATTATGGATTATAGATAAGAGATTAGGGATAAGAGGTTAGGGATTAAAGATTAAGGATTGGAGATTACAAATAGATTAGTGATTAGGGATTAAAGAGGAGAAAGAGAGGGAGAATGAGAAGAAGAAGGAGAAAGCGTAGGAAATGAAGAAGGAGAAGGAGAAGCAGAAGTAGAAGGTGAAAGATAAGGAGAATGAGAAGGGTAAGAAGAAGGAGATGGAGAAGAAGAAGATGAAGAAGAAGAAGGATAAGTAGAAGAGGAAGAAGAAGAGGAAGAAGAATTATAAGAAAAAGAAGAAAATAGAGAAAAAGAAAAAGAAGAGGTGGAGGATGAAGTAGTATGACAAGTAGAAGAAGATGAAGAAGAAGAAGAAGAAGAGAAAGATGAAGAAGAGGAAGAAGAAGTGAAAAAAAGAAGGGGAAGAAGAAGACGAAGATGAAGAAGGAATAGAAGAAGAAGAGTAATATGTGGAAGACATAGAAGATGAATAATAAGTAGATGAGAAAGAAGAAGAAGAAGAAGAAGAGGAGGAAGAAGAAGAAGATAAAAAAGTAGAGGAAGAAGAAGATAAAGAAGTGGAAGAAGAGATGGATTAGGGATTAAGGATTAAGAAAGGTTAGATATTGGATTAGGTGTTAGGGATTAAGGATTATAGATTAGAGATTAAAGATTAGGGATTATCATTTATGTATTAGGGATTAGAGTTTAAGGATTAAGGATTAGGGATTAAGGAATAAGTAATAAGAATTAGACATTAAGATTAAGGAATAAGGATGAAGGGACTCATGATTAGAGATTAGGGATTAAGGATTTAACCGTTAATTACAAAGGATTTTGGATTAGGGAGTTATAATTTGGGATTATAGACTTGATAATGGAGATTAGAGATTAAGGATTAGAGATTAATGAGTATGGATCCATGATTTAGGATTATAAATAAGATTAGAGACTAGAGATTAGAGATAAAATAATGAGGATTAAGACTTAAGAATTATTGATTAGGGACTACGAACTAAGGATTAGGGATTAGGCATAAGGTTTAGGGATAAAAGATTATATATTAAGGATTTGGGATTATCGATTATAGATTAAGGATTAAGGATTAGGGATAAGGTAATCAAGATTAGGGTTTAAGGATTGGAGATTAAGGATTAGGGATTAGAGATTAGGGATTTGGGAAAATGAATTATAGATTAGGGATTAGGTATTAGAGATTAGGATTTAAGGATTTGAGATAGAGATTAGGATTTAGAAATCTGTGGATTAGGGATTAAGGATTAAGGATTAGAGAATACGATTAAGGATAGATTAGGGATTAGGGATTAGGGACTAGGAATTAAGGACTAGGGATTAAGGAATAGGGATTAGAGATTAATGATTAAAGAGGGATGGATTAGGGATAATAAATATAAGGATAAGAGATTAGAGAGAGAATGATTAAAGAGCAGGGATTAGGGAATATGGATTAATGATTATGAAGAAGAAGAACAAGAGGTAGAGGAAGAAGAAGAAGAAGAAGAAGGAGAAGAAGAAGAAAGAAAGGAAGGCGAAGAAGAAGAAGAAGAAGAAGAAGAGGAAGATGAAGAAGTAGAGGAAGAAGAAGTGGAAGAAGAAGAGGAAGAAGAAAATGAGGAAGAAGAAGTAAAGAAGAAGAAAAAGAAAAAGAAGAAGAAGAGGAAGAAGTAGAAGAAGAATAAGAAGAAGAAGAAGAAGAAGAAGATGGGGAAGAAGAAGAAGAAGAAGAAGAGAAGGAGAAAAGAAAGAAAGAAAGAAGAAGAGGAAGATGAAGAGGAAAAAGAAGAAGAAGAAGAAGAAGAAGAAGAAGAAGAGGAAGATGAAGAAGAAAAGAAGAAGAATAAGAAGAATAGAGAAAAGTTGAAGAAGAAGAAGAACAAGAAGTAAAAGAAGAAATAGAGGAAGAACAAGAAGAATAAGAAGAAGAAGGAGAAAGAGAAGAAGAAGAAGAAGGAGAAGGAGGACGAGGAGAAGGAAAAGAAGGAGAAGGAGAAGGCGAAGGAGAAAGAGAAGGAGAAGCGAAAGGAAATCGAGAATGAGATGGAGGAGGATTAGGAGTAGGTGAAGGACAAGGAGAAGGAGAAGGAGAAGGAGAAAGAAAAAGAGAAGGAGAAGTAGAAGAAGAAGGAGGAGAAGAAGACGAAGAAGAA
>JAIUJO010000406.1:350000-352500 GCA_023846275.1 Vanilla planifolia | reverse complement strand
GAAGAAGAAGAAGAAGGAGAACAAAAAGATGAAGAAGGAGAAGAAGGAGAAAAAGGAGAAGGAGAAGGAGAAGAGGAAGAATAAGAAGGAGAAGAAGAAGGAGAAGAAGGAGAAGAAGAAGAAGTAGAGGAAGAAGAAGAAGAAGAAGAAGAACAAGGAGAAGAAGGAGAAGAAGGAGGAGGAGAAGAAGAAGAAGAAGGAGAAGAAGAAGAAGCAGGAGGAGAAGAAGAAGTAGAAGAAGAAGAAGAAGAGAAAGAAGAAGAAGAAGAAGAACAGGAAGAAGAAGAAGAAGAACAAGAAGATGAAGAAGAAGAGGAAGAAGGAGAGGAAGAAGGAGAAGAAGAAGACGGAGAAGACAAAGTAGGAGGAGGAGAAGAAGAAGAAGTGAAGAAGAAGAATAAAGAGAAAAAGGAGAAGAAGAAGAAGATGAAGTAGTATAAGAAGAAGAAGGAGGAGAAGAAGAAGAGGAGGAAGAAGGAGAA
Source organism: Vanilla planifolia (assembly GCA_023846275.1). Lineage (NCBI taxonomy): Eukaryota > Viridiplantae > Streptophyta > Magnoliopsida > Asparagales > Orchidaceae > Vanilla > Vanilla planifolia. The sequence goes on along the minus strand of JAIUJO010000406.1, from coordinate 352,018 downwards.
GAAGAAGAAGAACGAGAGGAAGAAGAAAAAGAAGGAGAAGAGTAAGAAGGAGAAGAAGAAGGAGAAGAAGAAGGAGAAAAAGGAGAAGAATAAGGAGAATAAGGAGAAGAAGAAGGAGAAGAAGGAGAAGAAGAAGTAGAAGAAGAGGAAGAAGAAGAAGAAAAAGAAGCAAAAGAAGAAGGAGAAGAAGAAGAAGAAGAAGAAGGAGAAATAGAAGGAAATGAAGGAGAAGAAGAAGAAGAAGAAGGAGAAGATAAGAAGAAGAAGAAGGAGATGGAGAAGAAAGAGATGAAGAAGTAGAAGAAGGAGAAGGAGAAGTAGAAATATAACAAGAAGAAGGAGAAGGATAAACATAAGAAGAAGTAAAGGGGAAGAAGAAGGAGAAGATGAAGAAGAAGAAGAAGAAGGAGAAGAAGAAGAAGAAGAAAGAGTAGAAGAAGGAAGAGAAGAAGAAGAAGAAGAAGGAGAAGAAGAAGAAGAAAAAGGAGAGGAAGGAGAAGAAGAAGCAGAAGAAGGTGGAGAAGAAGAAGAAGAAGAACTAGAAGAAGAAGAAGGAGAAAAAGAAGAAGAAGAAGAAGAAAAAGAAGAAGGACAAGAAGAAGAACAAGAAGAAGAAGGAGAAGAAGAAGAAGGAGAAGGAGAAGAAGAAGGAGAAGAAGAAGAAGAAGAAGGTGAAGAAGAAGAAGAAGAAGAAGAAGTAGGAAATGAATAAGAAAAACAAGAAAAAGTTGTAGAAGGAGGAGGAGAAGATGATGAAGAAGACGAAGAAGAAGATGATGAAGAAGAAGAAGTAAAAGAAGAAGCAGAAGAAGAAGAAGAACTAGAAGAAGGAAGAGTTAGAGAAGAAGAATGAAAGGAAGGTTGAGAAGAAGAATAAGAAGAAGAAGAAAAGAAGAAGTAGAAGAAGAAGAAGAAGAAGCTGAAGAAGAAGAAGAAAAAGAAGGAAATGTAGAGGCAGAGGAAGAAAACTAAAACAAAGAAGTAGAAGAAGAAAAGAAAGAAGAAGAAGAAGAAAAAGAAGAAGAAGACGGTGAAGTAGAAGAATAGGAAGATGAAGAAGAAAAGAAGAGAAGAAGAAGAAGAAGAAGAAGCAGAAGAAGAAGAAGAAGAACAAAAAGAAGAAGAAAAAGAAGCAGAAGAAGAAGAAGAAGAAGTGGAAGAAGAAGAAGTAGAAGATGGTGATGAAGAAGAATAAGAAAAACAGGAAGAGGAAGAACAAGAAGGAGAACGAGAAGAAGATGAGGAAGAAGAAGAAGATGAAGAAGAAGAAGAAGAGTAGGAAGAAGAAGTAGAAGATGAAGAAGAAGAAAAAGAAGATGGTGAAGAAGGAGACAAAGAAGGAGCAGAAGAAGAAGTAGTAGTAGTAGAAGAAGAAGAAGAAGAATAAGAAGATGATGATGATGATGAAGAAGAAGTAGAAGTGAAGGAGAAGAAGAAGAAAAAGAAGAAGATAAAGAAGAAGAAGAAGAAGAAGAAGAAGGAGAAGAAGAAGAAAGAGAAGAATAAGAAAGAGATGAAGGAGAAGAAGAACAAGAAGAAGAAGAAGGAGAAGAAGAAGAGCAAGAAGAAGAAGAAGAAAAACAAGAAAAAGAAAAAAAAGAAGGAGAAGAAAAAGCTGAAGAATAAGACGAAGAAGAAGTTGAAGATTGAGAATAAGAAGAAGAAGAAGAAGAAGAAGAAAAAGAAGAAGAAGAAGAGGACTGCGAAGAAGAAGAGGAAGAAGAGGAAGAAGACGAAGAAGAAGAAGAAGAAGAGGAAGAAGATGAAGAAGAAGATGAAGAAGAAGAGAAGATGAAGAAGAAGAAGAAGAGGAAGAGGAAGAATATGAAAAAAAAAGAAGGTGAAGAAGAAGGAGAAGAAGAAGAAGGCGAAAAAGAAAGAAGAAGAAAACAAGAAGAAGAAGAAGAACAAGTGAAATAGAAGGCGACGAAGAAGAAGAACGAGAAGAAGAAGAAGAAGAAGAAGAAGAAGAAGAAGAACGAGAAGAAGAGGAGGGAAGAAGAAAAGGAAGAAGAAGA
>JAIUJO010000406.1:327500-332500 GCA_023846275.1 Vanilla planifolia | reverse complement strand
AAGAAGAAGTAGGAGAAGAAGAAGAAGAAGAAGAAGAACAAGAAGGAGAAGAAGAAGGAGAAGGAGAGGAAGGAGAAGGAGAAGAAGGAGAAGAAGAAGTAGGAGAAGAAGAAGAAGGGGAAAAAGAAGAAGGAGAAGAAGAAGAAGAAGAAAGTGAACAAAAAGATGCAGAAGGAGAAGAAGGAGAAAAAGGAGAAGGAGAAGGAGAAAGAGGAAGAATAAGAAGGAGAAGAAGAAGGAGAAGAAGGAGAAGAAGAAGAAGTAGAGAAGAAGAAGAAGAAGAAGAAGAAGAAGGAGAAGAAGGAGAAGAAGGAGGAGGAGAAGAAGAAGAAGAAGAAGGAGAAGAAGAAGAAGCAGGAGGAGAAGAAGAAGTAGAAGAAGAAGAAGAAGAGGAAGAAGAAGAAGAAGAAGAAGAGGAAGAAGAAGAAGAAGAACAAGAAGATGAAGAAGAAGAGGAAGAAGGAGAGGAAGAAGGAGAAGAAGAAGACGGAGAAGACAAAGTAGGAGGAGGAGGAGAAGAAGAAGAAGTGAAGAAGAAGAATAAAGAGAAAAAGGAGAAGAAGAAGAAGATGAAGTAGTATAAGAAGAAGGAGGAGAAGAAGAAGAGGAGGAAGAAGGAGAAGAAGAAGAAGAACGACAGGAAGAAGAAAAAGAAGGAGAAGAGTAAGAAGGAGAAGAAGAAGGAGAAGAAGAAGGAGAAAAAGGAGAAGAATAAGGAGAATAAGGAGAAGAAGAAGGAGAAGAAGGAGAAGAAGAAGTAGAAGAAGAGGAAGAAGAAGAAGAAAAAGAAGCAAAAGAAGAAGGAGAAGAAGGAGAAGAAGAAGAAGGAGAAATCGAAGAAAATGAAGGAGAAGAAGAAGAAGAAGAAGGAGAAGAATAAGAAGAAGAAGAAGGAGATGGAGAAGAAAGAGATGAAGAAGTAGAAGAAGGAGAAGGAGAAGTAGAAATAGAACAAGAAGAAGGAGAAGGATAAACATAACAAGAAGTAAAGGGGAAGAAGAAGGAGAAGATGAAGAAGAAGAAGAAGAAGGAGAAGAAGAAGAAGAAGAAAGAGTAGAAGATGGAAGAGAAGAAGAAGAAGAAGAAGATGAAGAAGAAGAAGAAGAAGAAGAAGAAGAAGCAAAAGGAGAAGAAGAAGGAGAAGAAGAAGAAGAAAAAGTAGAGGAAGGAGAAGAAGAAGCAGAAGAAGGTGAAGAAGAAGAAGAAGAAGAACTAGAAGAAGAAGAAGAAGGAGAAAAAGAAGAAGAAGAAGAAGAAAAAGAAGAAGAAGAAGAAGAAGAAGGACAAGAAGAAGAAGGAGAAGAAGAAGAAGGAGAAGGAGAAGAAGAAGAAGGAAAAGAAGAAGAAGAAGAAGGTGAAGAAGAAGAAGAAGAAGAAGTAGGAAATTAATAAGAAAAACGAGAAAAAGTTGTAGAAGTAGGAGGAGAAGATGATGAAGAAGACAAAGAAGAAGATGATGAAGAAGAAGAAGTAAAAGAAGAAGCAGAAGATGAAGAAGAACTAGAAGAAGGAAGAGTTAGAGAAGAAGAATGAAAGGAAGGTTGAGAAGAAGAATAAGAAGAAGAAGAAAAGAAGAAGTAGAAGAAGAAGAAGAAGAAGCTGAAGAAGAAGAAGAAAAAGAAGGAAATGTAGAGGCAGAGGAAGAAAACTAAAACAAAGAAGTAGAAGAAGAAAAGAAAGAAGAAGAAGAAGAAAAAGAAGAAGAAGACGGTGAAGTAGAAGAATAGGAAGATGAAGAAGAAAAGAAGAAGAAGAAGAAGAAGAAGAAGAAAAAGAAGAAGAAAAAGAAGAAGAAGAAGAAGAAGAAGAAGAAGAAGTGGAAGAAGAAGAAGTAGAAGATGGTGATGAAGAAGAATAAGAAAAACAGGAAGAGGAAGAAGAAGAAGGAGAACGAGACGAAGATGAGGAAGAAGAAGAAGATGAAGAAGAAGAAGAAGAGTAGGAAGAAGAAGTAGAAGATGAAGAAGAAGAAAAAGAAGAAGGAGAAGAAGGAGACAAAGAAGGAGCAGAAGAAGAAGTAGTAGTAGAAGAAGAAGAAGAAGAAGAAGAATAAGAAGATGATGATGATGATGAAGAAGAAGTAGAAGAGAAGGAGAAGAAGAAGAAAGAGAAGAAGATAAAGAAGAAGAAGAAGAAGAAGAAGAAGAAGAAGGAGAAGAAGAAGAAAGAGAAGAATAAGAAATAGATGAAGGAGAAGAAGAAGGAGGAGAAGAAGAACAAGAAGAAGAAGAAGAAGAACATGAAGAAGAAGACAAAGAAGAAGAAGAACGAGAAGAAGAAGAGCAAGAAAGAGAAGAAGAAAAACAAGAAAAAGAAAAAAAAGAAGGAGAAGAAAAAGCTGAAGAATAAGAAGAAGAAGAAGTTGAAGATTGAGAATAAGAAGAAGAAGAAGAAGAAGAAGAAAAAGAAGAAGAAGAAGAGGACTGAGAAGAAGAAGAGGAAGAAGAGGAAGAAGACGAAGAAGAAGAAGAAGAAGAGGAAGAAGATGAAGAAGAAGTTGAAGAAGAAGAGAAGATGAAGAAGAAGAAGAAGAGGAAGAGGAAGAATAAGAAAAAAAAGAAGGTGAAGAAGAAGGAGAAGAAGAAGAAGGCGAAAAAGAAAGAAGAAGAACAAGAAAGAGAAATATAAGGCGACGAAGAAGAAGAACGAGAAGAAGAAGACAATGAACGCGAAGAAGAAGTAGAAGAACGAGAAGAAGAAGAAGAAGAAGAAGAAGAAGAACGAGAAGAAGAGGAGGAAGAAGAAAAGGAAGAAGAAGATGAAGGAGAAGAAGAAGAAGGAGAAGAAAAACAAAAAGAAGAAGAGGAAGAAGAAGAAGAAAAAGAAGAGGAAGAAGAAGAAGTCGAAGAAGAAGGAGGAAGAGAAGAAGATGAAGAAGAAGAAGAAGAAGAAAGAGAAGAACAAGAAGAAGGAGATGAAAAAGAAGTAGAACGAGAAGAAGAAAAAAAGAAGAAGAAGAAAAAGAAGAAGTAGAAGAAGAAGAAGAAGAAAAATAAGAAGAAGAAGAAGAAGTTGAATGAGGATAAGAAGAAAAAGAAGAAGAAGAATGAGAAGAAGAAGAGGAAGAAGAAGAAGAAGAACTAGAAGAAGAAGAAGAAGAAGATAAAGGAGAAGAAGAAGAAAAAGAAGAAGTAGAAGGATAGGAAGAATAAGAATAAGAAGAAGAAGGAGAAGAAAAAGAAGAAGACGAAGAAGAAGAAGAAGAAGAAGAAGATGATGATGAAGAAGAAGAAGTAGAAGAAGATGATGATACTGAAGAAAAAGAAGAAGCAAAAGAAAAAGAAGAAGAAGAAAAAGAAGAAAAAGAGGAAGTAGAAGAAGAGGAAGAAGAAGAAGAAGAAGAATAAGAAGAAGAAGAAGAAGAAGAAGAAGAAGAATGAGAAGAAGAGGTGGAAGAAGAAGAGGAGGAAGAAGAAGAGGAAGAAGAAGAAGAACGAGAAGATGATGAAGAAGAAGAAGAAGAATAAGAAGAAGGAGAAGAAGACGGAGAAGAAGAAGGAGAAGAAGAGGAAAAGAAGAAGAACGAGAAGAAGAAGATGAACAAGTAGAAGAACGAGAAGAAGGAGAAGAAGAAGAAGATGTAGTAGAAGAAGAAGAAGCAGAAGAACAAGAAGAAGAAGTATGAGTAGAAGAAGAAAAGTAGAAGAAGAAGAGGAACAGGTAGAAGAAGAAGAAGAAGAAGAAGAAGTAGAAAAAGAAGAAGAAGAATAGGAAGAAGAAGAAGAAGAAGATGAAGAAGAAGGCAAAGAGGAAGTAGTGGAAGAACATGAAGAAGGGGAACAAGCAGAACAAGAAGATGACGATGAAGAAGAAGACGAAGACGAAGAAGAATAAGAAGATGATGATGAGGAGGAAAAAGAAGAAGAAGAAGAAGTCGAAGAAGAAGTTGACTATAAAGAAGAAGAAGACGAAGAAGAAAAAGGCGAAGAAGAAGAAGAAGAAAAAGATGAAAAGAAGAAGATGAAGAAGAAGAAGCAGAAGAACGACAAGATGAAAAAGAAGAAGAAGAAGAAGAACAAGAAGATTAAGGAGAAGAAGAAGAACGAGAAGAAAAAGAAGAAGACGATTAAGAAGAAGAACAAGAAGAATGAGAAGAAGAAAAAGAAGAAGAAGAAGAAGAAGAAGAAGAAGAAATGGAAGAAGAAGAATGAGAAGAAGATGAAGAAGATGAAGAGGAGTAAGAGGACGAGCAGGAAGAAGAAGAAGAAGAAGAAGAGGAAGAATAAGACGAAGAAGAGGAAGAAGAAAAAGAAGAAGAAGAAGAAAAAGGAGAAAAAGAAGCAGAAAAAGAAGAAGGAGAAGATGAAGAAGCAGAAGAAGAAGAAGAAGAAGAAGAATGAGAAGAAGAAAAATAAGAATGAGAAGAAGAAAACAAAGAAGAAGACAACGAGAAGAAAAAGAAGAAGAGGAAGACGAAGATGAAGAAGAACTGTAAGAAGTAGAAGAGAAATAAGAGGCAGAGAAAAAAGAGGAAGAAGAATGAGAAGAAGAAGAAAAAAAAGAACGAGAAAAAGAAGAAGAATAAGAAAAAGAACAAGAAGAAGAATGAGATGAATAAGGGGAGGAGGAAGAAGAAGAAGAAGAAGAAGCAGAAGAAGGGGGAGGAGGAGAAGGAGAAGAAGAAGAAGAACGAGAAGAAGACGAAGAAAAAGACTAATAATAATAATAATAACAATAATAACAATAATAATAACAATAAGAATAATAATATTAATATTAAGATTAAAAAGAAGGAGAAGAAGAAGAAGAAGAAGAACGTGAAGAAGAAGAAAAATAAGAACAATGAGAAAAAGAAGAAGATGATGATGAAGAAAAAGAAGCAGAATGAGAATAAGTGGAAGAAGAAGAAGAAGAAGAAGATTAAGAAGAAAAAGAAGAAGACGGAAAAGAAGAAGAGGAAGATGAATAGGAAGAAGAAGAAGAAGAAGGATAAGAAGAAGAAGCAGAAGAAGAAGAAGAATAGGAAGTAGAACAGGAAGAAAAAGAAGAAGAAGAAGAAG
>JAIUJO010000406.1:307500-317500 GCA_023846275.1 Vanilla planifolia | reverse complement strand
GAAGAACAAGAACCAGAAGAAGGAGAAGAGATTGAAGAAGAAGAAGAAGAACAACAAGCAGAAGAACATGAAAAAGAAAAAGAAGTACAAGAAGAAAAAGAATAAGAAGAAAAACAAGAAGAAAGGTAGAAGAAGGAGAAGAATGAAGAAGAATGAGGAGAAGAAGTAGAAGATGATGAAGAAAAAGAAAGAGAAGGAGAAGAGGAAGAAGAAGAAGGAGAAGGAGGAGAAGAAGTGGTAGAAGAAGAAGTAGAAGAGGAAGATGTCCAAGAACAGAAACAAGAAGAAGAAGAAGAAGAAGAAGAAGAAGTAGAAAAAGAAGAAGAAGAAGAAAAAGGAGAAAAAGAAGAACAAGTAGGAGTAGAAAAAGTAGAAGCAGAAGAAGAAGGAGTTTAAGATGATGATGTAGAAGAAGACGGAGAAGAAAAAGAGGTACAATAAGAAGAAGAAGATGATGGAGAAGTAAAAGAATTAGAAGAATAACAACAAGATAAAGAAGAAGAAGATGAAGAAGAAGTAGAAGTAGAAGAAGAAGTGAAAGAAGATGAAGAAGAAGAAGGGGAAGAAGAGGAAGAAGAAAAAGAAGTTGTAGCTAAAGAAGAAGTAGAAGACGAAGAAGAAGAAAAAGAAGAAGAAGAAGATCAAGAAGAACAAGTAAAAGTAGAAGAAGTAGAAGTAGAAGAAGAAGAAGAAGAAGAAGAAAAAGAATAAGAAGAGGAAGATGATGAAAATGTTGAAGAAGAAGAAGAAGAAAAAGAAGAAGAGGTAGAAGAACAAGAAAAAGAAGATGATGATGACAAAGAAGAGGGAGAAGAAGAAGAAGAAGAAGAAGAAGGTGGAGGAAATGAAGAAGAAAAATAAGAAGCAAATAAAGATAAAAAAAGAAGAAGAAGAAGCAGAAGAAGAGGAGAAAGAAAAATAAAAAGAACATGAAGAAGTAGAGGGCAAAGAAGTGGAAGAAGAGGAAGAGGAAGAAGAAAAAGAAGAAGATGAAGAAGATGTAGAGGAAGAGGAAGATGAAGAAGAAGGAGACGTAGAAGAGTAAGAACAAGAAGAAGAAGAAGATAACGTGGAAAAATAGGAGGAAGAAGAAGTGGAAGAAGAAGGAGAAGAAGAAGAAGATGATGATATTGAATGGAAAGAAGAAGAAAAAGAAGAGGAAGACAACGACGATGTGGAAGAAAGGGAAAAAGAAGAAGAAGAAGTTTTGGAAGAATAAGAAGAGAATGAGGAAGAAGAAGAAGAGGAGGAGGAAAAAGTGGAAGAAGAACGAGAAGAAGAAGAAGAAGGGGATGAACAAGAGGAAGAGGAAGAAGAGAAAGAAGAAGAGAAAGAAAATGGAGAAGAAGAAGAAGATGATGATGAAGATGAAGTAGTAGAAGTAGAAGAAGAAGAAGAGGAAGTTGAATTAGAAAAATAGAAAGAAGAGAAGAAAAGGAAATAGTAAAGGTAGAAGAAGAAGAAGAAGTAGAAGAAGTTGGAGAAGAATAAGAAAAAGAAGATAAAGAAGAAAAAGTAGTGGAATAAGTAGAAGAAGAAGCAGAAGATGAAGAGGAGGAAGAAGAAGAAGAAGAAAGAAGAAGAAGAAGTAGAAGGAGAAGAAGGGGAAGAAGAAGGAGAGGAAGGAGAAGAAGAAAAGGAAGTTGAAGTAGAAGAGGAAGAAGAAGAAGAAGAAGGGGCAGAGGAAGAAGATGAAGAAGAAGGAGAAGAAGTAGGAGAGGAATTATTAAAAGAAGTAGAAGATGAAGTAGAAAAAGAAGTAGAAGAAGAAAAAGAGGAAGAATAAGAAGAAGGAGAAGAGTAAGACGAAGAAGAAGAAGAAGAAGAAGAAGATGAAGAAGTAGAAGGAGAAGAAAAAGAAAAAGAAGAAGAAGTAGAACAAGAATATATAGATGAACAAGAACAACAAGAAAAGGAAGAAGAGAAAGAAGTGGAAGACGAAGAAGAATAAGATAATAAGGAAGAAGAAGAAAGAGAAGTAGAAAAAGATGAAGAAGAATAGGAAGAAGAAAAAGAAGTGGATCAAGAAAGAGGGGAAGAGGAGGAAGAACAAGAAGAAGAAGTGGAGGAAGAAGAAAAAGAAGGAGGAAAAGAAGAAGAAAAAGGAGGAGGAGAAGAAGAATACAAAAATGAGTAGGAAGAAGAAGAAGAAGAAGAAGTAGAAGAAGAAGGTAAGACAAAGAAAAGAAAGAAGAAGAAGAAGTAGAAGAAGAAGAGAGAGAAGAATAAGAAGAAGAAGAAGTGGAAGAAGATGAAGAAGAGGAAAAATGGGAAGTAGAAGATGAAGATAAAGAAGTAGAAAAAAAGAAGAAGAACAACAAGAAGAAAAAGATAGATAAAAAGTAGTAGAAAAGGAAGAAGAATAAGAAGAAGAAGAAGAAGAAGAAGAAGAAATTGAAGAAGAAAAATAAGAAGTAGAAGAAGAAGAAGAGAAGTAAAGGAAGAAGAAGAGGAAGAAGAAGAAGTAGTAGTAGAAGAGGAAGAAGAAGAAGAAGAAGAAGAGGAAGAAGAAGAAGAAGGGGAAGAAGAGGAGGAAGAAGAAGAAGAGGAAGACGATGAAGAAGAAGATGAAGAAGAGGAAGAAGAAGAAGAAGAAGAAGAAGAAAAAGAAGAACAAGAAGGAGAAGAAGAAGAACATGATGATGAAGATGATGATGAAGAATAAGAAGAAGAAGAAGAAGAAGAAGAACAAGAAGATGAAGAAGGTGAAGAAGAATAACAATAATAAAAATAATAATAATAATAACAATAATAATAATAATAACAACAATAAGAAGAAGAAAAAGAAAAAGAAGAGGAAGAGGAAAAAGAAGAAGAAGAAAAGAAGTGGAAGAAGAAGAGGTAGAAGAGGAAGAAAAAGAGGGAGAAGAAGAAGTGGAAGAAGAAGAAAAAGAGGAAGAAGAACAAGAAGAAGAAGAATAAAAATAAGAAGAAGTAAAAGAAGAAGAAAAAGATGAAGAAATAAAAGAAGAAGAAGATGAGGATGAGGAATCAGAAGTAGAACATCAGGAATGGGAAGAAGAAGAGAAAGAAGAAGAGGAAGAGGGAGAATGAGAAGTTGAACAAGAGAAAGAAGGGGATGAGGAAGAAGATATAGAAGTGGAAGACAAAAGATTAGAACATGAGGAAGAAGAAGAATACGAAGAAGGAGAAGACGAAAAGGAACAGGAAGATGAAGTAGAGGAGGTGGAAGGAGATGAAAAAGGAGAAGAAGAAAAGGAATATGAAGTAGAAGAATAAGAAGAAGAAGAGGAGGAAGAAGAAGAAGGAGAAGTAGAAAAAGAAAAGGAAGAAGAAGAAGAAGAAGAAGTGGAAGAAGAAGAAGGAGAAGTGGAAGAAGAAATGGAAGAAGAAGAAGAAGAAGAAGAGTAGTGAGAAGGAGAAGAACAACAAGAAGAAGAAGAATGAGGAGGAGGGTGAGGAGAAGTAGTAGTAGAAGAAGAAGAAGAACAAAAAAAAGAAGCAGAAGAAGAAGAAAATGAAGAAGAAGATGAAAAAGTAGAAGAAGAGGAAGAAGAAGATGAAGTACAAGGAGAAGGAGAAGTGTAAATCAGAGGAAGAAGAAGAAGAAAAGGGTTAAGAAGTAGAAGAAGAAAAAGAAAAGGGTGAAGAAGTAGAAGAAGAAGTAGTAGTAGAAGAAGAAGAAGTAGTATTAGAAGAAGAAGGAGGAGAAGAAGAAGTAGAAGTAGCTAAAGAAGAAATAAGTATTAGAAAAAGTAGAAGAAGACGAAGAAGAAGCAGAAGAAGAAAAGGAAGCAGAAGACAAAGAAGGATATGAACAAGAAAAAGTAGAAGAAGGAGAAGTAAAAGAAGAGGAAGAAGAAGAAGAAGTAGAAGATGAAGCGAAAGAAAGAAAGAAAGAAGAAGAAGAAGATCAAGAAGAAGAGGAAGAAGAAGAAGATGTGGAGGAAGAAGAAGAGGTAGAAGAAGAAGAAGAAAAAGGAGAAGAAGAAGAAGAAGAAGAGAAAGAAGAAGAAAAAGAAGAAGAAGAAGAAGAGGAAGAGTAAGAAGAAGAAGATTAGGAAGAACAAGAAGATGAGGAAAAAGTGGAAGAAGAAGAGAAAGAAGAAGAAGAAGAGAAGGAAGAGGAAGAAGTTGGATAAAAAGAAGAAGCAGAAGAAGATGATGAAGAAGAAGAAAAAGAAGAAGAAGAGTAAGAAGAAGAAGAGGATGATGAAGAAGTCGAAGATGAAGAAGACGAAGGAAAAGAAGAAAACTTATAAGAAGAAGAACAAGAAGAAGACATAGAAGAAGAAGAAAAAGAAGAAGAAGAATAAGAAGAAGAAAAAGAAGAAGAAGAAGAAGAAGAAGAAGGGGAAAAAGAAGAAGAGGAAGATGAAGAACAATCAGAAGAAGAAGAAGAAGAGGAAGAAGAAAAAGTAGTAGCTAATAAAGAAGAAGAAGATGATGAAAAAGAAGAAGAGGTGGTGGAGGAGGAGTAGGAAGAAGAAGAAAAATAAGAAGAAGAGGAAGGAGAAGAAGAAGATGAAGGAGAAGAAGTAAAAGAAGTACAAGAAGAAGAGGAGTAAGAAGAAGAAGAAGAAGAAGAAGAACAAGAATAAGAAATCAAAGGAAAGAAGAAGAAGAAGAAGAAGAAGAAGAGGAAGAAAAAGAAGAAGAAGAAGGCAAAGAAGAAGAAGAAGAAGAAGTCAAAGAGGAAGAAGAAGAAGGAGAAGAAGAGGAAGAAAAAGAAGAAGATGAAGATAAAGAAGAAGCAAAAGAACAAGAAGAAGAAGAACAAAAGCCAGAAGAAGAAGAGAAAGCATAAGAAGTGGAAGAAGAAGAAGAAGAAAAAAAAGGAAAGAAGAAGATAGAGAAGAAGAAAAAGAAGAAGATGAAGTAGAAGTAGTAGGAGAAGAAGAAGAATGAGAGGAGGAGGAAGAAGTAGAAGTAAAAAAACAAGAAGCAAATATGGAAGTACAAGTAGAAGGAGAAGAAGAAGAAGAAGAAGAAGATGAAGATGATGATGATGATGATGATGTTGATGATGAACAAGAAAAAGACAAGGAAGAAGAAGAAGGAGGTGGTGGAGAAGAAGAAGAAGAGGAAGAAGAAGAAAAGATGAAGATGTAGAAGGAGAAGTAGTGTAAGAAGAAGAAGATGAAGAATAAGAAGATAGAGAAGAAGAAGGAGAAGAAGGTGAAGAAGAAGATGGATAAGAAGAAGAAGAAGAAGTAGAAGAGGAAGAAGGGGAACAATAGCATGAAGAAGAAGAAGAAGATGAAGAGGAAAAAGAAGTAGAATAAGAAGAGGAAAAAGGAGAAGAAGATGATGAGGAATATGAGGAAGAAGCAAAAGAAGAAGAAAATGATGAGGAAGAAGAAGAGAAAGAAGTGGAGGAAGATGAAGAAGAAGAAGAAGAAGGAGGAGAATAATAATTAAAATAATAATAATAAGTAGAAGAAGAATAAGATGGAAAAGAAGAAGAAGAAGAAGAAGAAGAAATGGGGAAGAACAAGATGAAGAAGAAGAAGAAGAAGAAGAAGAAGAAGACGAGGAAGAAGAAGAGGAAGAAGAAGAAAAAGAAAAGGGATAGAGGGAGGAAGAGGAAGAATAAGAAGAAAAAGGAGTAGAAGAAGAAAAGGAAAAGAGGAAGAAGAACAAGAAGAAGAAGTAGATGTCAATGAAGAAGAAGAAGATGAAAGGGAAGAAGAGGAAGAAAAAGGAGGAGAAGAAGAAGATGAAGGGGAAGAGGAAGAAGAAGAAGAAGAAGTAGAACAATAGGAAGTAGAAGAAGAAGATGAGGAATAAGTATAAGAGGAAGAAGAAGAAAAAAGAGGAAGAAGAATAAAGAGAAGTAGAAAAAGGAGAAGGAGAAGAAAAAGAAGAAAAAGAAGAAGAAGAAGAAGAAGAAGAAGAAGAAGAAGAATTAAAAGAAAAGGGAGAATAAGAGGAAGAACAACAAGTCAAAGAAGAAATAGAAGAAAGAGAAGAAGAAGGATGAGAAGAAGAAGAAGAAAAAGAAGAAGAAGATGAAGAAGAAGAAAAACAAGAAGAACAAGAAGCAGAAGAAGTAGAAGAAAAAGGAAAAGAAGATGATGAAGAAAAAGAAGAACAAGAAGATGATGATAAAGAAGGAGAGCAAGAAGAAGAAGAAGAAAAAAAAGGAAGAACAAGATGAAGAAAAAGAAGAAGAAGAAGAAGAAATAGAAGAAAAAGAAGAAGTCGAAGAAGAAGTAGAAGAAGAAGAAGAAGTAGAAGAAGAAGAAGAAGAAGAAGAAGAACAAAAAGAAGAAAATGGAGAAGGGGAGGGGGAAAAAGAAGAAGAAGAGAAAAAAGAAGATGAAGAAAAAGAAAGGAAGATGTAGAAAAAAGAAGATTAGGAAGAAGTAGAAGAAAAAGAAGAGGAAGTGGTGGTAGAAAAAAAAGAAGTAGAAGAAGAATAACAAGAAGAAGAAGGAGGAGAAGATGTAGCAGTAATAATAGTAGTAGTAGTAGTAGTAGAAGAAGAAGAAGAAGAAGAAGAAGATGATGATGATGATGATGATGATGATGAAGGACAATGACAGGAGGAAGAAGAAGGAGGAGGAGCAGAAGAAGAAGAAGAAGAAGAAGAAAACGAAAAGGAAGAAGAAGATGGTGAAGAAGAAGAAGAAGAAGAGTAAGAAGAAGATGAAGACGTGGAAGGAGAAGAAGAAGAAAAATGAGAAACGAAGAAGAAGAAGAAGAAGTAAAATAAGAATAAGAAAAAGGAGATGTAGAATAAGAAGCAGAAGAAGAAGAAAAAGAAGAAGAAGGAGAAGGAGAAGAAGAAGAGGAAGATGAAGTAGAAGATGAAGAAGAGGAAGAAGAAAAAGAGCAATGAGAAGAAGTAGTAGAAGAACGGGAAGAAGTAGAAGATGTAGATGAAGTGGAAGAAGAAGAAGAGGAGGAAGAAGAAGAAGAAGAAGAAGAAGAACAAGAAGATGATGAAGAAGAAGAAGAAGAGGAAGAAGAAGAAGAAGAAGAAGAAGGGGAAAAATAAGAAGAAGTTGAACAAGTTGAAGAGGAGGAAGAAGAAATAGAGGAAGAAGAAGAAGAAGAAAAAGAAGAAGAAGAAGAAGAAATAGATGAGGAAGATGTTGAAGAATAGGAAGAAGAAGAAGAAGATGATGAGGAAAAAGAAGATGAGGATGAGGAAGAAGAAGAAGAAGAAGAAGAAGAAGAAGAGGAAGAAGAAGAAGAAGAAGAAGCAGAAGAAGGGGAAGAACAAGAGAAAGAAGAAGAAGAAGAGGAAGAATAGGAAGGAGAAGATGGAGAAGGAGAGAAAAAAGAAGAAGAACAATAAGATTAATATGAAGTAGTTCAAAAAGAAGAATAAGTGGAGCAAGAAGAAGATTGCGAAGAAGAAGAACATGAGGAAGAAGAAGAAGAAGAAGCAGAGGAACAAGAGGAAGAAGAAAAAGAAAATGGAGAAAAAGAATGTAGAAGTAGAAGAAGAAGTTGCAGAAGTGGTGGAAGAAGAATAAGAGGAAGAATAAGAAGAAGAAGAAGAAAAAGAACAAGTAGAAGAAGAAGATGATAAAGGTGAGTAAGAAGAAGTACAAGAAGAAAAAGTAGTGTAAGAAGAAGAAGAAGGAGATGAGGAGGAAGAAGAAGAAGATGAAATAAAAGTAGAAGAAGAAGAAGAGGAAGAAGAAGAAGAATCAGAAAAGGAAGAAGAAGGAGAAGAAGAAGAAGAAGTAAAGGAAGAAGAGAAAGGAAAAGAAGAAGAGGCAGAAGAACAAAGAACAAGGAGTAGAACAAAAAGAAGCAGACAAAAAAGATGGAGAAGAAGAAGGAGAGGAAGAAAAAGAAAGAGAAGAATTAGGGAAAGAAGATGAAGAATAAGAAAAAGAGAAGAAGACAACGAAGAAGTCCAAGAAGAATAAGAATAAGAAAAAGAAGAAGAAGAAGACGAAGAGGAGGGACATGAGGTAGAAGAAATGCAAAAACAAAGAGAAGAAGAAGACACGGAAGAAGAAGAAGAGGGTGATGAAGAAGCAGGAGAAGAAGAAGAGGAAAAGGAAGAAGAAGCAAAAGAAGAAGAAGTATAATAAGAAGAAGAAGAAGAAGAGGAAGAAGAAAAAGTGGAAGAAGAAGAAGAAGAACAACAAGAAGGGGAACAAGAAGAAGAAGAAGAAGAAGAAGAAAAGGATGAAGAGGAAAAGAAGAAGAAGAAGAAGAAAAAGACGAGGTTGAAGAGAAAGAAGAAGAGGAAGAAGAAGTAGAAGAAGGTGAAGAAGATGAGGAAGAATAACAAGAAGAAGATAAGGAAGAAGAGGAAGCAAAAGTGGAAGAAGAAGTGGAAAAAAAAGAGGAAGAAGAACAAAAAGAAGAAGATGAAGAAGGCGACGAATAAGAGGAAGAAGAAGAGGAGAATTAAGAAAAAGAAATATAAGAAGGAGAAGAAGAAGAAGAAGAAGAAGAAGAAGAAGAAGGAGGAGAAGAAGAAGAGGAAGAAGAAGAGGAACATGTGGAAAAACAAGAAGAAGAACAAGAAGTAGATGAAGAAGTATAAGAAGGAGAAGAAGAAGAAGGAGAAGAAGAAGAAATAAAAGAAGAAGAATTTGATAATGATAAAGAAGGAGAACAAGAAGAAGAAGAAGAAGAAAAATAAGAAGTAGAAAAGAAGAAGAAAAAGAAGAAGACGAAGAAGAAGTAGAAGAAGAAGAAGAAGAGGTCGAGGAAGTAGAAGAACAAGCAGAACAAGATGAAGAAGAGGAAGAAGAAAACGAGGAAGAAAAAGAAGAAGAAGAGGAGGAAGAAGAAGAGGAAGGAGAGCAAGAAGAAAAAGAATAAGAAGAAGTAAAAAAAGGAGAAGAAGATGAAAAAGATGAGAAAGAAGAAGTAAAAAAAGAAAAAGTAGTGGAAGAAGTAGAAGAAGAAGGAAAAGAAGAAGAAGAAGAATAAAATGAAGAAGAAGAAGAAGAGGATGAAGAAGAAGAAGAAAAAGGAGAAGAAGAAGAAGAAGAAGAAGAAGAAGAAGAAGAGGAAATAAAAGTAGAAGAAGAAGAGGATGAAGGAGAAGAAGAAGAAGAGGAGGTGGAGGAA
Organism: Vanilla planifolia; assembly: GCA_023846275.1. NCBI lineage: Eukaryota > Viridiplantae > Streptophyta > Magnoliopsida > Asparagales > Orchidaceae > Vanilla > Vanilla planifolia. The sequence goes on along the minus strand of JAIUJO010000406.1, from coordinate 308,488 downwards.
GAAGAAGAAGAAGAACAAATAAAAGAAGAAAATGAAGAAGAGGAAGAAAAAGAAGTAGAGGGGAAGAAGAAGAAGAAGAAGATGTAGAAGATGAAGAATAAGAAGAAGTAAAAGAAGAAGAAGAAGAAGATGAAGAAGGAGAAGAAGAAGAAGAAAGAGAAGAAGGAGTGGGAGATATAATAGAAGAAGAGGAAAAACAAAGAGAAGAAGAAGACATGGAAGAAAAAGAAGAAGGTGATGATGATACAGGAGAAGAAAAAGAGGACGGGGAAGAAGAAGCAGAAGAAGAGGACGTGGAAGAATAAGTAGGGGAAGAAAAAGAAGAAGTAGAAGAAGAGAAAGAAGAAGAAGAAGAAGAAGAAGAAGGTGAAGAAAAGAAGAAGAAGAAAAGGATGAATAGAAAAGAAGAAGAAGAAGAAGAAGAAGAAGATAAGGTTAAAGAGAAAGAAGAGGAGGAGGAAGAAGAAGAAGAAGATGAAGATGATGAAGAAGAAGAACAAGAAGAAGATAAGAAGAAGAGGAAGTAGAAGAGGAAGAAGAGGTAGAAGAAGAAGAAGTGGAAAAAAAGAGGAAGAAGAACTAATTTAAGAACGCGAAGAAGACGATGAAGAAGAGGAAGAAGAAAAGGAGGAAGAAGGAGAATCAGAAGAGGGAAAAGAAGAAGTAGAAGAAGAAGAAGAAGAAGGGGAAGAAGAAGAAGATGAAGAAGAGGAAGAAGAGGAAAAACAAGAAGAAGAACAAGAAGTAAATGAAGAAGTAGAAGAAGGAGAAGAAGAAGAAGAAGAACAAGAACAAGAACAAGAAGTAGACGAAAAAAAGAAATAAGGCAAAGAAGAAAAAGAAGAAGATGATGATTGCAAAAAAGGAGAACAAGAAGAAGTAGAACAAGAAGAAGAAAAAGAAGAAGACAAAGAAGAAGTAGTAGTAGAAGAAGAAGAAATCGAGGAAGCATAGGAACAAAGAAGAAGAAGAAGAAGGAGGAGAAGAA
>JAIUJO010000406.1:300000-302500 GCA_023846275.1 Vanilla planifolia | reverse complement strand
ACGAAGAAGAAGATGTAATAGAAAAAGGATAAGAAGAAGAAGAAAAAGAAGAAAAAGAAGAAGAAGATGTAGAAGAAGAAGAAGAAGAACAAAAAGAAGAAAAAGAAGGAGAAGAAGAAGAAGTAGAAGAAGAAGAAGAAGAGGAAGAAGAAGAGGAAGAAGTAGAAGAAAAGGAAGAACAACTAGAAAGGACAATAAGTAGAAGAAGGAGAAGAAGAAGAAAAGAAAGAAGAAAAAGAAGAAGAAGAAGTTGTCAAAAAAGAAAAAGAAGAAGAAGATGATGATGATGATAAAGAAGGAGAACAACTAGAAGAAGAAAAAAAAGAAGAAGAAGAACAAGAAGAAGAAAAAGAAGAAGAATAACATGAAGAATTTGAAGAAGAAGAAGAAGAAGAAGAAGTCATAGAAGAAGAAGAAGAAGTAGAAGAAAAATAGGAAGAAGAAGAAGAAGAAGAAGAAGAAGAAGAAGAAGAAGAAAAGGAAGAAGATGAGTGGGAAGAAGAAGAAGAAGAGAAAGAAGAAGATGAAGAAAAAGAAAAGAAGATGATGATGAAGAAGGAGAGTAAGAAGAAGAAGAAGAAAAACAAGATAAAGATAAAGAAGAATAAGAAGAAAAAGTAGAAGTAGAAAAAAAAGAAGAAAGAGAGGAAGAAGAAGAGGAAGAAGAAGAAGAGATAGTAGAAATGAAAATGTAGAAGATGTAGAAGAGGAAGGAGAAGTAAAAGTAGTAGTAGAACAAGAAGTAGAAGAAGGAGAAGGAGAGGAAGAAGATGCAGAAACAGTTTTCATAGTAGTATAAGAAGAAGAAGAAGAAGAAGATGATGAAGGACAACGAGAAGAAGGAGGAGGAGGAGAAGAAGAAGAAGAAGAAAAAGATGATGAAAAGAAAGAAGAAGAAGATGATGAAGAAGAAGAAGACAAATAAGAAGAAGAAGAGGATGTAGAATGAGAAAAAGATGAAAAAGGAGAATAAGAATAAGAATAAGAATAATAAAAAGAAGAATAAGAAGAAGAAAAAGAAGAAGGAGGTGAAGAACAAGAAGGAGAAAAAGAAGAAGAAGGAGGAGGAGAAGAAAAGGAAGAAGACGAACAAGATGAAGATGAAGAAGTGAAGAAGTGGAAGAAGAAGAAAAGGAAGAAGAAGAAGAAGAAGAAGATGATGAGGAAGAAGAAGAAGAGGAAGAAGAGGAAGGGAAAGAAGAAGAAGAAGAAGAAAAAGATGAAGAAGATTAAGAGGAGGAAGAATTAACAGAAGAAGAAGAAGAAGAAGAAGAAGAAGAGAAAGAAGAAGAAGAAGAAGAAGAAGATGATGATGAGGAAGATGATGAAGAAGAGGAGGAAGAAGAAGAAGCTGATGAGGAAGAAGAAGAAGAGGAAGAGGAAGAAGAAGATGTAAAAAAAGTAGAAGAAGAGGAAGTGGAAGACGAAGAAGAAGAAGTGGAAGAAGGGGAAGAACAAGAGAAAGAAGAAGAAGAGGAAGAATAGGTACGAGAAAAGGGAGAGGGAGAGAAACAAGAAGAAGAAGAATAATAATATTAATACGAAGTAGATGAAAAAGATGAACAAGAAGAGCAAGAAGAAGAGGAAGAAGATGAAAATGAGGAAGAAGAAGAAGGGGAAGCTGAGGAACAAGAGGAGGAAGAAAAAGAAAAAGGAGAAAAGGAAGAAGAAGAAGAAATAGAAGAAAAAAAGGGGAAGAAGAAGAAGATGAAGCAGAAGATGAAGAAGAAGAAGCAGAAGATGAAGAAGAAGAAGCAAAAGATGAAGAAGAAGTAGAAAGAGGAGGAGAAGAAGAAGAAGAAGACGAAGAAGAAGAAGATAAAGAAGAAGAAGAAAAAGTAGAAGAAGAAGGGGAAGAAGAAAAGAATAAGAAAAAGAAGAATAAGAAGAAGAAAAAGAAAAGGATGAAGAAAAAGAGGAATAAGAAGAAGAAGAAGAAGGGGAAGAAGAAGAAGAGGAAGGAGAACAAGAAGGAGAAGAAGAAAAAGAAGAAGAAAAAAAAGAAGGAGAAGAAGATGAAAATGACGAGAAAGCAAAAGAAGTAGAAGAAGAAGTAGAAGAAGAAGAAGAAGAAGAAGAAGAAGGAAAAGTAGAGGAAGAAGAAGCAGAAGAACAACAAGAAGAAGAGGAAGAAGAACAAGAAGAAGAATATGGAGAAGAAGAAGAAGAAGAGGAAATAAAAGAAGAAGGGGACGAAGAAGAAGAAGAGGAGCAGGAGGAAGAAGAAGAAGAGGAAGAAGGAGAATAGGGAAAGGAAGTAGAAGAAAAAAAAGAAGAAGAGGAAGAAGAAGAATAAGAAGGAGTTGAACAAGAAGAAGAAGAAGAAGATGGAGAAGAAGAAGAAGATGAAGAAGAAGAAGATGATGACGATGAAGAAGGAGAAGAAGGAGAAAAAGAAAATGCAGGAGAAGAAGGAGAAAAAAAACTTGAAGAAGAAGAAGAAGGTAGAAGAGGAAGAAGACGAAGAAGTCCAAGAAGAATAAGAAGAAAAAGAAGAAGA